>CAWUFW010016740.1:0-294945 GCA_963921515.1 Calotriton arnoldi
ACTCACAGGGGATGGGGCCCTGGTACACACACACGCATCCACGGGCACTGCGCAGTCCTCAGTTGCCTCTCCCTCCAAAGCACCCTCCTTGCCTCACCTGCAACCCCAAAGACCCAGCGCCTCTTCCTCAGTGACCTCGGCCTCTTCCCCTCCGATCCAGCTGCTCCAGCATCCAGGGGGAAGAGGAAGCCCCCCACACGGAGCAGAGTGCCCCTCGCCCCCGGACACCCTCCCCCAGGCGCAGACAGACTGAGGCCCCCACCCGCAAGTCCCCCGGAGTGGTAAGAGCAAGACCCCGCCGCCGCCCTGCAGCTCAAGCACCAGGTCTCCTTCCTCCATCCCTCAGGCCCCCACTCCACAGGTGCCCCCACCACACCCTGCCCCAGGTTCCCCCACCCACAGATATACCATCCCCAAGAGGCTCCGGCCTTCTCCCCTGCCACTTGCTCTCCCGGCACCACACCCCCGCTGCGCTTGTCTGTGCCACTGATGTGGTGAGGGTGTCCTCCCCTCTGTCCAGCCCACCTTGCCTGTTCCCCATTCTCCTCCCCTGGTGGTAGGCACTGCAGTGGAGTCCACTACCACCCTGTCTGACTTGGGCACTGCAGTGGCGGACCTGTCCACTCCATCTGCAGGGTCCACTGCAGTCGTGCCGGCACCCACAACATCTGAGCCATGCCCCCAGTTGTGCCGGCACACACCATGTCAGACACCTCCACTGCAGTTGTCAGTGGCTCTCCAGCACCCACCACCCCTTCCCTGCTTCCTCCTGGTGAGCCCTGATCCTGTCCCTGCGGTGCCTGGCCTACCCCCCGGTTGCCCCTCCTAGTGGATTGTCCCTGGTTTTGTGCAGGCATGTGTAGGGTGGCATCTGCCACTGTCACCCACTTGTGACTTTGTTGATGGACTGGCCATTGGCCTTTGTTTATTTTCTACTGGACTTCTACTTTTAATGCCACATATGCTGAATAAAGCAACTTTCTGTTCTCTAGTGCTTTTGCTTCTGATGTACATGATGTTGATGATGCTAACCATGCCCTTGCTGCAGTGATGGTGATATTTGGTCTCATGATAATGAAGTGTTACTGTGCAGGAACCCATGTGGTCCAGGGGGAATGTGTCCTATCCTGTGGTGTATCCATGTCATCCATAGCAGCATCTGAGGGTGTCATGTGTTCAGTATTTGGCAATGGGATTTCCTACTTAGATTGCCTATTTCACATCTGTGGCTTCCACCCCTGCACATCTGTTGTGCCTGCCATTGTTCAATTCGTCTACTTCCCTGACCGTGTGGCCATCTCCAGTGGACATGCAGGTTTGGGCATCAATGGGGAAGGACTCATCTGTGTTGTCAGTGCAACATTGCTATACAAGTGTGTTGGATCTGTGCTGATGATTCCGTTGGCACTTCCATGACCAGGCTGATGTTACGGGAGCCCTCATTTGGTGCTAATTGTTGATTGTGTGACCAAGTGCTCAGCTGACATGATGGGGCCCTACTGAGGCAACATATGGCACAGCTTTCCTCACACAGGAGTGGAGTCCCCTCATGGCAGTGTGTACTCCTGTGACATTGCCTGCGCCCAAGGTGTGTGTTGTATGTGCATGTCTGTGTGTTCACTTCCGTTTAGCTGTGCATGCTGTGATCCCTAGTGTTGTACCTGTTTGTGATGCTAGCTGAGTTGACCTATGTTCCCCCAAAGTCTTCGCCCTGGGTTCTCTGTGATGTGGGTGCATGGCACATTACTGGTCATCAGGGTGTCACCCATAGGTGTGTTTGCTGTCAGGGCTGAGTTTGTGTGCAGACGCAGATGGGTCACAGTCAGGTTTCCCCTTGGCACTTGTTGTTTGCCCCTGTCATGTGATTTCCAGTTTGTGTTATCTTTCAGTGATTGTGACACGTTGTGTGTGTGACTGCTGGCACTCCTCAGGGTCCGGGCTGCAATGTTGGTTGTTGTCTATGTGTGTTCTTTGTGGGTGACCTTGGCTTCTTCATTGGTGTGTGACTGTGGCTGGGATCCCATTGGTTGGTGTGGTATTGCCGTCATGTCCATGTACAGCGTAGTGTGCAGTGTGTCAGACATTCAGGAGTCTTGTTGAGTGTCCATGTGTGATGTGTTTCTGCACCTTGGTTCCCACCCACCACCCTGGAATAGTCATGGGTGCATGTGCAATGTCACCAGTGCATGTGTGCTTCACTGCTGCACATTGTTGGAGGTCGAGGGGTGTGGTGTTGAGTGTGTGCAGATGAGAGTTGTTGCCCGGCTAGGCCCCTGCCTCCATGTTGGCCTTGGCTTACTGGCCATGCTGTTTGATTTGTGCTTGTGTAGGTGTGATGGTAGTTAGTTGCTCAGGACACATGACTGTGGTTCACAGTGTGAACCACATTTAGCTTTGTCATCACAGTGGGATTGTAATGCAGCCCAGGGTCACCACATTGTGGGGGCCCTGGGGTGGTGCTGTGGTGTGTCTGTGTCTTGCTGTGTCAGTTGCTGTCCCTACGTGCCTGTGTGACATGTGTGATTTGTGCTCCCTCTCATCTGACAATGCCTGCTTGCCCACATAGGGGATTTGGATCCATGAGTTACCTTTGTGTGGCACTGTATGCACATCTGTATGATTGGTATTCAGGTCTCCTCATGTGTTGTGTGGTTGCCTGGGGACACTGGCACCCCCCCTCACCTGTTGTGTATGATGTGCAGTGTGGGTCTGCCTGTTTGTGTTTGTGCATCTGCACCACTGCATTGGCATATCTTGGGTGTGCCATTGGCTGTATGTAGTTTGGTGGGTTTCCCCTGCTGTCCCTGGGACTCCTAGGTCATCGGTCAGCACAATGATCATGGTTTGTGTGTCCCATTGCTGCCATGGTATGGTATCTGTTCACCTCACATCTGCAGTCTCCACAGGGTATCTGCATGTGTGTGCCCATTGGTGCAAATATGTGGGTCTGCATTCTGATGGTCACTTCTGTCATTGTGTCATTGATGATTGTTGACGGTGTCAGCCCCCATGGGTGTTGTTTGTCTGCACATGGCCAAAGGTATGTCTTATTTGCACTGCAGTATTTGGCTCCCCCAATTTATGTTGCAATGGGACACATACACTACTTTGCCACTGATGTGTTTGTTGTTCTGTGACCAGGAATCATCCATGCAGTTTGGCAGTTGCACCTCTTTCTTTGTCAACACTTACCTTTTGGTCACTGTGATGATGGGGGTTTGGACCCCATTGCCACAATGTTCAAAATGTGCTTCAGCTATGGACCCCACACTTACATTTTGGTCACTGTGATGATGGGGGTTTGGACCCCATTGCCACAATGTTCAAAGTGTGCTTCAGCTATGGACCCCACACTTACATTTTGGTCACTGTGATGATGGGGGTTTGGACCCCATTGCCACAATGTTCAAAGTGTGCTTCAGCTATGGACCCCACACTTACATTTTGGTCACTGTGATGATGGGGGTTTGGACCCCATTGCCACAATGTTCAAAGTGTGCTTCAGCTATGGACCCCACACTTACATTTTGGTCACTGTGATGATGGGGTTTGGACCCCATTGCCACAATGTTCAAAATGTGCTTCAGCTATGGACCCCACACTTACCTTTTGGTCACTGTGATGATGGGGGTTTGGACCCCATTGCCACAATGTTCAAAGTGTGCTTCAGCTATGGACCCCACACTTACATTTTGGTCACTGTGATGATGGGGGTTTGGACCCCATTGCCACAATGTTCAAAGTGTGCTTCAGCTATGGACCCCACACTTACATTTTGGTCACTGTGATGATGGGGGTTTGGACCCCATTGCCACAATGTTCAAAGTGTGCTTCAGCTATGGACCCCACACTTACATTTTGGTCACTGTGATGATGGGGGTTTAGACCCCATTGCCACAATGTTCAAAATGTGCTTCAGCTATGGACCCCACACTTACATTTTGGTCACTGTGATGATGGGGGTTTAGACCCCATTGCCACAATGTTCAAAATGTGCTTCAGCTATGGACCCCACACTTACATTTTGGTCACTGTGATGATGGGGGTTTGGACCCCATTGCCACAATGGTCATGGCCTGCTTGCATTGTGGGTGCCACACACATATATGTGTGGCACATGTGCTAGGGGGTCACATTGTATGTTCAAAGTCATGTTCGGTGTTGTAGGCATTTGACACAGTCTACACACGCTTGTCATGGTGTTGGGGGATGTCTTCTTCTTGCATTCCCTAGGTTGTGGTGTGCTGGTTGTGTCATGCATTGTCCATCCTATGAGTGGGGGTGGTAGTAGTGGTAGGCATCCAGCCCCCCCTGGCTAAGGGTGGTAGTAGTGGTAGGCATCCAGCCCCCCCTGGGTGAGGGTGGTAGTAGTGGTAGGCATCCAGCCCCCCTGGGTGAGGGTGGTAGTAGTGGTAGGCATCCAGCCCCCCTGGGTGAGGGTGGTAGTAGTGGTAGGCATCCAGCCCCCCTGGGTGAGGGTGGTAGTGGTGGTAGGCATCCAGCCCCCTGGGTGAGGGTGGTAGTAGTGGTAGGCATCCAGCCCCCTGGGTGAGGGTGGTAGTAGTGGTAGGCATCCAGCCCCCCTGGCTAAGGGTGGTGGTAGGCATCCAGCCCCCTGGGTGAGGGTGGTAGTAGTGGTAGGCATCCAGCCCCCCTGGGTGAGGGTGGTAGTAGTGGTAGGCATCCAGCCCCCCTGGCTAAGGGTGGTGGTGGTAGGCATCCAGCCCCCTGGGTGAGGGTGGTAGTAGTGGTAGGCATCCAGCCCCCTGGGTGAGGGTGGTAGTAGTGGTAGGCATCCAGCCCCCTGGGTGAGGGTGGTAGTGTGGTAGGCATCCAGCCCCCCTGGCTGAGGGTGGTAGTAGTGGTAGGCATCCAGCCCCCTGGCTGAGGGTGGTAGTAGTGGTAGGCATCCAGCCCCCTGGCTAAGGGTGGTGGTAGGCATCCAGCCCCCCTGGGTGAGGGTGGTAGTAGTGGTAGGCATCCAGCCCCCTGGCTAAGGGTGGTGGTAGGCATCCAGCCCCCCTGGGTGAGGGTGGTAGTGGTGGTAGGCATCCAGCCCCCTGGGTGAGGGTGGTAGTAGTGGTAGGCATCCAGCCCCCTGGCTAAGGGTGGTAGTAGTGGTAGGCATCCAGCCCCCTGGCTAAGGGGTGGTGGTAGGCATCCAGCCCCCCTGGGTGAGGGTGGTAGTAGTGGTAGGCATCCAGCCCCCTGGCTAAGGGTAGTAGTGGTAGGCATCCAGCCCCCTGGGTGAGGGTGGTAGTAGTGGTAGGCATCCAGCCCCCCTGGGTGAGGGTGGTAGTAGTGGTAGGCATCCAGCCCCCCTGGCTAAGGGTGGTGGTAGGCATCCAGCCCCCCTGGGTGAGGGTGGTAGTAGTGGTAGGCATCCAGCCCCCTGGGTGAGGGTGGTAGTAGTGGTAGGCATCCAGCCCCCCTGGGTGAGGGTGGTAGTAGTGGTAGGCATCCAGCCCCCTGGGTGAGGGTGGTAGTAGTGGTAGGCATCCAGCCCCCTGGGTGAGGGTGGTAGTAGTGGTAGGCATCCAGCCCCCCTGGGTGAGGGTGGTAGTGGTGGTAGGCATCCAGCCCCCTGGGTGAGGGTGGTAGTAGTGGTAGGCATCCAGCCCCCTGGCTAAGGGTGGTAGTAGTGGTAGGCATCCTGCCCCCCTGGGTAGGGGTGGTGGTGCGCATTCAGGCCCCTGTGTGCATATGTGGCATTGGTGATGGGCATCCCGCCCCTATGGTGCTGCTGTTGCTGGTGTAAGTATATTCTGCATCCCTCTGTGTGTGTGTGATGTGTCGTGTACGTGTTGTATGTGTTTTGTGGTTGGTGTCTGGCTTACCTTCTGCGCCGTACGCGTCCGTGCCTGTTCCGGTAGTAAATGTAGAATATTGGTATGATCGGGACGAAGGGATTCATGGTTGGTTCGTGTCGTTCGTCCTTCTCGTTGCTTCGCGTCGTCCTCGCCGCTTCGCGTCGTCCTCGTCGCCGCCTCGCCCTCGCCGCTGGCGTGTTCTGCCTCGGAGCCGTGGATCGTGTTGTGGCGCGAATCGGAGCTTATGTGCGCTCTCCCGGATGCTTTGACGTGCCGCGGCGTAGCGACGGGTTCGGGCGCGTACGGAAAGCGCATCGTACTCGTTCGGCCGGACGGAGCTGCATTTTTCCTTCCGTGCGACTCGATTCGGCGTTTCCGGATTCGCCTCGGTCGGGGAACAGGACCTGGTTTGGGTGAGTACGGCTCGGCCGGATTCTTTGCTGTTGTGCGCATCGTACTTACTCGTTCGGTGTGCTGTACGGATCGGTCGGGAAACAGGCTTTCGCATGGCTTTTTTCCCGACCGAATGCTATTGGGTGCGCCTCCGACCGAGATCGGAATCGGCCCCCTAGTGTTTTTTCTTTCTAGCAGTGTATGCAATGGTAAAAGCTCTGAAGGAGGCTTTAAAGGTATCCCAGTTATTGTGAACAGAGGTATTGTTTGGTTTGTTGATTTGAAAAAATTCTTTTATAAAAGAGGCAGCATCTGAAATAAAAGTTTGGTCAGATAGTAGGGAATTATTGAATCTCCACCTAGTATGTTTGGATATAACAAGGGATAAATCAAGGGAGACTGAAACAGGGGCATGATCAGAAATAAAAATGGAACCAATCTCAGAAGTTTGGAGTATGGGGAGTAAGGGTTTTGAGATCAAAATATAATCTATGCGTGACATAGTGTGGTGGACGGTTGAAAAGTATGTAAATTCCTGTTTATCAGGATTACTAGTTTTCCATGCATCATAGAGTGGACGAGAGATAATAGCAGCTGAAATGCTTTGTGTGATTTATCTGGTTTAAAGTAACAATCTGATTTTCTGTCAGAAAAGGGGTCCATCCAGTTGTTAAAATCACCAGCTACAATAATATTGGGGTTAGTAATTGAGGATAATTTTAATTTGAGAGTATGCCAAAAGTCGGTATCAGATTTAACTGGGCCATAAATATTGAAGAAGGTGACCTGCTTATTATGAACTGTGGCATTAAGAATTACCCATCGTCCACTCGTATCATTTTCTGTAGATACAATTTGCAATTTTAACAATTTATGACATAGGATGGCGACACCACCCTTACGATTAACAGCAGGGGAGAATACAACCTGACTTACCCATTGACATTTGAGAGATTCGACATCGTTACAATGGGTTTCTTGTAAAAAAGCAATCTAACAATTAAGTTTCGATAAATGGGAAAGTACCTTTTGACGCTTGACAGGATGACCCAGACCACGAATGTTCCACGATACAACATTAAACATGTTGATGTTTAAAAGACATGGGTACAGGTACAATATTGACGAACTGTAGGGATAACAATGATAACAAAAGGACACCGAATATCAAATGGTGGGTAACATGATGAAATAAAAAGCACATAAGGAAGTAAAACAAATATGCACTCTTATAAAAATAAAGATAGGAGAAATAAGAAAAGAAGGAAGAAGAGTAAGAGAGAAAGAATGGAGAGAGAACAAGAAAAGGAGGCTATAGGAAAGAAAAGAATGAAATAAGGATAAAAGAGATGAAGAAAAAAAGGGACAGGTCAAGGATAAAAAGCCAGATCTGAAGTAAAAAGAATAAGAAACATGAACCGGGCATGTCAGCACCCAGAAACAAGAACAGCAATGGAGAGAGAGACAACGAGTAAGAAGGGTAAAAGGTGAAGAGAGTCAAGCAGCATATCACCTAATGAAAAAATAAAAGTTAAATATTACAACCAGAAACAAGAAAACAGGAATCGGTAATAGTTAAACAGATTAAGAACAATGAGTATTAATGTCCATGGGTATCTTAGTGATGCTTTGCAAAAACAGTTTGAGTTTGGACGGGTCTTCAAACGAGCCGGAGATACTATCATGAGTAATTTTGCATAAGCATGGATGTAGTATGCCATAGCCAATGTTCATGGATCTTAGTTGAGGACGAAGTGCTAGAAATTCTTTGCGTCTAGCATTAGTTGCGTTGGAGAGATCCTGCGAGATAAAAATGTTATGACCAGACCAAGTAAAGTGACGTTTTTCTCTGGCAGATTTTAATATGCGCATCAGATCAGTGAACTCTAGGAAGAGCATTATGATACCACGTGGTCTGTTGGATTGAGGTTGAGGACGACCAAGACGGTGTGCCCGCTGAATGTTTAGAGGAGTATAAGACTGAAGATTAAGAAGGTCAGGCAGAATTTTTTTTAAGAAGGTCAGGACCTTCAATATTTTCAGGCAAACCATAAAGACGAAGAATGTTCCTCCTGTTGCGATTTTCAAGATCTTCAGTATGAATTTTGAGTTTATGGATTTCTTGTTCCAGCAAAGGTACCTTTGTAGCATTGTCCTGTAATTGACCCATACGTTGTTCCATTTCAAATATTTTCCCTTCCATGTTGATCCATTGGTCTTCAATTTGTTGTAATTTTTCATTAGTAGTGTTCATGAACGGTTTTCGTGCACGAAGTTCATCAAGAATTGAATCCAGGACTGGGTTAGAGGATGACTGGACTGGAGGATCATTTTTAACTCTTTTGGGTTTGGTGCCAGATGAAGAGGCTTTTGGAAGGTTAAAAGAGTCACTAGCCATCTTGATGGTATGCACCTGACGTTGAGGTAATTTTTTAATAGTGGAAAGCCTGCCCATACAAGAGATGACGAATGAGAGATAGGAACAATATACTGTATGCGATAATATACACACTATGGTGTTGAGATTCAGTCAATGAACAGAAGCAAGTGTGTGATATAGCGTAGTGGGTATTAAAACAGAGGATTGTAAAAAGTTCCACTGGGTATCAAGACTGTAAAGAGATAACAGTAAACAGACCCTCAGTATATCGCCTCAAAATTATGTAAGATCGCACTCACAAACCCTTAGGTATAAGCACGTTATGGAGAGAGTGGGATCAAAAACAGTAGTATCATCAGACATAAATGTGTGACAAGAATATATACTGTTATACAGGAAACTCATGTATTATTTACCACAATAGATAGAGAGGAGAAACATTATAGGCAGCACATTAGCAAAATGGCGCTACTTTCATAGAGATCAATGACATTTTAGTTAACCATCATAAGCAACTGGATAGCTTGGAACAATGACTTCCCATGTTTAGTATGGAGATTCACAATGCACCCATGAAGAAAAATTGCTAATGAGGTGAGTAGGAAATAAGAACCCAGAACTGTGTTTGCCGCGTGAAGAATTAGAGTAGATGTATTGCGAGCAGCACACCAGTAAAATGGTAGCCTCTCACACTGTGAGGAGGGAGTGACGTCACAGCAAAGTCACAGAATTAGCAGGTTCGTGAACTCACCAGTTGAATAAGTATTATGTCATTACATATCCAGGCATGAAAACAGATTAGGGAGTTGTAGTAGAGATTTCAAAGTAGCTGAAGGTTTTGTCGTTACTTCCGTGAAACACGGAGCTCAGAAAATTACCTCCATCTAGTTTAGACACATAAGCCACGCCTCTGCACGCATATTTTAACAATGCCATGAGCTGTTATGAGCCCCTACACTTACTCCACATTGAAGAGTATTACGTTGTGTTAGATATTTGATAAGAAATTGCTTTGTTATCTTAAACACACGTTAGTGATGTAGTAGTTGGTGCCAACAGTGATGCAATCTGCCATCTGCAGATAATTTAGAAAGTAGTTGACCTTATTTTACTATAAATTCAAAGGCATTCAAGTGAGGAGAACAAAGTTAGATATCACTTGGCTGAAACGCTTGAGAATAAAATAAGCATCATTTAGCATCCACCGTAGCCATCAAACACGCTTAAATAAGCACTTTGTTATCCATACTGGCAAAAGGAACATCTGACAAGTGGTTATTCGTAAAGGTAGGTCCAGGATTCCTCAGGTGTACATATGAGACTTGTGCTGACAAAGAAAGGGTAATCATATATATTTCTGCTTTTGTAATAGAAAACCCCACAACTGGACCTGGACCAATTGTCAGTCTTTTAATTACTCACTGGACATCAGAGAAGTGATCCCTTTGCAGAATTTGCTGAGTGGAAACTTAAAGAAGCAGAATTACGAGCGGCGCGCTAACAAAATGGCGGCCGCTCGTATATGAGAGGAAACGTAGTCGCGGCAAAAGTCAAAGAAAAAGCAGGTCCAGGAGCTCACCTGCTGGTTCAGTAGTGTGCTGCTACATTCATATTCGTAAAACCAGCTTAGGGAGCAGCATAAAGTAACACAGCGCGGCTAAAAATTCCTTTGTTAGCTCCCTGAAAACCGGAGCTCAGCAAAACACCGCCATCTTGTTTAGGCGCTTAAGCCACGCCCCGAGCTCAGGTTTAAATTACTGGAACCTTTGACTGGACATAACAATTTAGTTACTTTATTACTTGTGGTGGATAACACAACTAATAAACCACTCTCTCACAGGAATGCTTCCGTTTATACTGAAAATGCAACGTATTTGCAAACATGCAAGTTTATAGTGTGATACCTCATGAGGAGTCAACTTTAAAATAAAAGAGCTAAGTGTTTTTTCTAGATTGAGAGGTTAAGGTACATCTCTCTTTGGGGTAACAGCGAAATGTAGAATCTTGAATGGTGCTGTGTTCAATCCTAGAGCTTACTCTCTGGCTGGACTGGTAGTTTTGACTGGCACGCAAATGTTTTGGCACTGGATTCTTCAGCTTAAAGTGAAAGCTTGAAATCTGGAGAAATTTCTGTTTTGACCAGCACAAAGAAAGGGCTGCATTCTCCAATTTGTGAAAGTGTCGGAAATGTCACTGTAACACCTGCCAACTTGGTTTGAGGTACCCAGTTACCCAGCTTACAATTTAAATATAGATGGTACAGTCCACAATGGACTGTTAAACTCACATTTATGGTAACCCCACCACCAGTTATGGAGGCTATTAAACTTTATTTGGGGGTTGACGGATCTCACTCTTGGTGCACAACAATGTTGTCCCCCTGCAAAATGATCAACTCACTGTCTCCAACTAGTACCATTACAGCAAAGGTGTAGAGTTGAGGACAATTATAGCAGATATATTTTTGGGTCCACCAATTGCCATCAGTAGACTCGTGCTCCAAATTGAGGCAATAGGGTTGATGTGCAGGTGGTTGCTTAATTTAGGAGCTATTCAGACATTCGGTAAAATATAGTGGAAAATGTAAAACACGGCTGGATAAAAGAGGTGGTACAGCCAACTGTGAACAATCATCTCCTAACAGATAGACAATACCCATGTTTGCTTTTATGAATGCCTCATGTCTCCTGTAAATGCCTAGATTAACTGTGAATGCACAGCATCTCACAGCTGAATACCCACTTAGGGGCCGATTCCGATTCAGGCCGGAAATCTCCCCGACCGAGCCGACCCGGAGAGATTTCCGACCGAATCGGACTCTAGCAGTCCGACCGAACGAGTACGATGCGTTCGCATGCAATCGGACTCGATTCGGTCGGACTCCCATTGAAGTCAATGTGAGCCGGTCGTACAACACGTACGCGGGCTCCCATTGACTCAATGGGTGCGAGGTGAACAAGGGCGCCCCCTACAGCGGGTACGCATCGAAGCGACTCGCGCCGTACATGCACAGGTAGGGGGGACCCATGGGTCCCCCCTGTGTGCGACTCGCACGGCTACGCGTACAGGGGGGTCCGACACGGACCCCAAAGTGCGGCTCCGACTGCTCTTTGGAGCCGGACTCGCGTGATTCGGTCGGACTGCTCGAGGCGCGCATCGTGCTAGCTCCGACCGGGGAACGTCTCCATTGCGCGGTGCGAGTCGTGTCCGTTTGAGTCGGTCGGAGCGGTTGGGTCCCGCGAACGAGTCGGTCGGCGATTTTGCGAGCGCTCGCATCGTACTCGCTCGCCCGGATGCACGTTCGAATCGGTCGGGAAAGAGGGCTCCGAATCGGATCCGGTAAAGCCGAATCCGATTCGGTGCCCTACCGGCCGAGATCGGAATCGGCCCCAAAGTATGTACATTGAAAGCTAACCCTTCATTTTTAATGAAACCCTGATAGTTTGAGGTGAAAATGTGTTCAATATTATGAACAATAATGGATCATCAGAATAGGTTTAGTCAGGTTAACTTTCAACCAGTACACATATAACCACATTTAAATACTTTTTCAGTAGGCAGAGTTTTGGAGAAACCATTGCACACTCTTAGAACAGTAAGCTAGACAATAATAAAAAAACATATTTACACTCTTTCTACTTTAAAAATGATCAGCTAAAGTAGGAGAATCAGTATGTGATAGAACTACCCAACAACCAGGAACAGTACGACAGCCTACAAGGAAAAACAATACTGCTAGCAGGTATGATTCCGATTATTTGATGCATTAATGAAAAGGAAGTTATAATCAATTAAAAAGTAGTTTAAATGTAAAAAGTGTCTTTTTCTACATGATGCAGAAACAACTACCAATCATCAGGATTAGAGATGGGTATAGCTGGTGTAATTCTCCCTTGTACAATTATTCGTAATTACCGCAGAATTACTGCATATTTAAGTGAGAAGCATAATCCAGCATTTAGTGATATTTTTCTAGTGCAAAATGCACCCTTGCATCCAAAATAGGCCCTAGTATGCATTTTGCGCTAAGAAAATAGCACTAAATGCTACAGGACACAAACAGTAGTAGCCAACAGCTTCTCTCTCTCTCTTCATTCGTCGTTCCTGAGTTCCTGCAGTATGATTTTTGCCCCACATTACTCCTAATTACTCAAGCTGACGTAATCACATAATTTCTGTAATTTCACATCACAAGAGTAATGCGTTTTTTACTGAAATTACTCCAATTACTAAGGAGTAATTACAATTTCTCCAGGCCTAAACAGGATAAACCCATACGTTAGTAAGCGGGCCAGCTGGTGAAAAAAAAGACACCCAGAAATCATTAATCTAGCCAAATAACCAACAACCACCAATTGGAATTTCAGAAGGAAATTTTTAGGTCTGGCTTTAGCTAGAATCTTTTTATTTACTAAAATTATATATAAATAATCTACTTATATAGACTTTCAGCACAACCCTCTTCATCCATTGGTTTTGTTAGGAACTCGGTGGAGATTGGGACTAAACTGACAAGCAAGGAGAGTCTGATTTTGGCAAGAATTAGGTAATTCTGGAAGGTGGATTTAGTATACAAAAGACAATACCTAAAAGTTGGGAAGGAAAAGAACAAGGCAGAATCTGTGGACTGGCACAGGCTCGCGCAGATGGGATTGGAACTCTGGAGCTAAACTGAGTAATGCCTCCAAAGACAAAACTATACAGACAACATATATAGTGAACCATAAATTATAAGAAGAAAAGATTATGATACAAACTGCAGCATGATAGACAAACTATCATACACAAAAGTGTGTATGCTCCTTGGGAAGTAGGAGAAAAAGATCATACAAAAGACAAGGAGCGGTTATTTTCACAGAATCTGGGAACATACCCAGCAGCACTCATGGCAGAAGAGTGCTGGGTAAGTCTATGTGCACGAGCCACCAATCATCATAGTCTCACTGGCATTATCGGTAATAATAATCAATAAACCAACAGAACAACAGGAGAGGACAAATTGGAATAGAGCATAAAATACTAAAAACATGAATTGCCCTTAGGGAAAGGCTTGACCAGATTCTAAGGATAGGGGCATTAATAAACTTAAAGTCTATGGAAATGGGAACTGAAAAATCCAAGAAAGGAGCTACAAATATACAGGAGTAGAACAAGAACAAAGTACTAATTGCAGGGAACAAGAATTCAAGACTTTGAATCTTTACACCAATAAGGGCAGGGAGTGTGCAGACAGAACTAAACCTACAGGTAAAAAGAAAAATTGAGAGGCAGCAACAATAAACAACAGGAACAGTGTGTTGTACCTGGGCCTCTCTGCAAGATAATCCCAGATTTTTGCCTTTCTCTACCTTCCTTTGCTTACCAGTATTTGTTGGCTTTTGGGACTCTGCGCACGTTTTCCCTGCTAATCAGTGCTAAAGTGCTAGTGCTCTCTCCCTTGAACATGGTAAAAGTGGTCTTAACCTGATTGGTACATTTAATTTACTAATAAGTGCCTAGTAAACGGAACTACATTTACCCCAGGCCTATAAATTAAATGCAACTAGTGGGCTGTGGCATTCCTTGTGCCACCAACTAAAGTAGCATTTTAACACGCCTTAGGACTCCTACTGCAATATGTAATGCAGTCATAAACTGCCATTTTGACCTGGCAAACTAAACCTTTTGTGAGGCCTAAACTTTCCTATTAAATACTCTCTAAGTTACTCCTAAAGTAGGCCCTGGGGCTTAATAAGTGCTAACTTCAGTTTTGGACCAAATAGAGACATGTTGTTTTCACTTAGGTGAATTGTGATTTAAACTCCTCTTTAATGGTAAAGTCAGATTTTAAGTTACAGTTTTGTAAATGCCACTTTTAGAAAGTTAACAAGGGCTTTGGCCCAAGGGCGGTTGGGTAGGGCCGAAACAATTTCTTGAACAAGGGGAATCCCAACCGTCGAATTTAAGGTGCTGGAATTAATTCACCAGACTGAGAGCATTCACTTGTTTGAATGTTCTTAAGCATTTATTAGCTTATCATTTATATTCTTTACTATTAATTCATTTATATTTATAAAGCATGCCTAACCATAAGACACACCATTTTCACAGTGAATTACATACATTAAACAAACATTTTAAAGTTCAACGAAATTGAAATACATTAATTAAAGACAATAATAATAAACACATAAAACATAAATGGTGAAATGCATTCTAGTTGAATCCAGTCAATTTATAATACAACAACCAGTATTGACTAAACAGTACTAATTCTATATAAAGAATCAAAGGTTGAAGGATGCTGGGTATACATGATTATTGTACAGGGGCAATTCATTTCTACTCGCTCCCTGCATAAAGACATATTTATTAGTTGAATTATCCCAGCAGTACTGGACGCCGACGCGTTTCGAGCCCCATCCTAGTAAAGGGGTTCTCTTCAGGGCCTTTAGACTGGAATTTGTTCTGGAAAAAGAAATCCAGCATACATTAATATAGCTCTCCCTTAATTTAGTTCACTACTTCACTTTACTTATTGAGTGTATTGATTACCTGCACTCGTTCTAATTTTGAGTTCACGTTTTTCTTGTTTGAATCCTTCCTAATGAAGTGTTCTGTCTATGGCTCGGACAATTATGGACACCAAGGAGTAAAAGTAGGAAAGATTAACGTAATTTTCACCTTTCCTTCGGCTGATATAATTCTTTGTTCGAACATAAATCCAATACGTAGTTTTTATGACTTACTTCGTCAGGTTATCGAAACATGTGGACTTCTAAGGCACAACTTCCTTGATGTCCTTTTAGTATGCACAGGGGAACATTTTCTCTTGATCTTGTGCTTCAAACGCTGAAAAGGGTCAATAAGAGTGCAACGATAAATCTTTCAGTATTTTCAGCCAATGCTAACGATTGTCGCTGGGCCTGCAGTTCGGCGTTTAAGTAAGACGTATATCTACTTACTAAAAACCAACTTTAGGTTTCTTCCGTGAATTGCGTTATCAATTAGTTGAAGCAATGCCCCGCAATGACTGTTGGAATTTGAATCCTCACTCGCGAGTTAATTAGTTCTTATGATGCTGGAACACAAGTTCAGAAGCATTGCAGTCACTCTGGCGGTGACATCCATAAATTTTAATGTTATGGCTCGTTATTCTTATGGAACTTACTTTGTTATGCTCGCGCTGGCCGCAGCTCTCATGCTACATCGTCGTGCTTCCTCGGTGTAGTGAAGCCGGATTACGTTCTTCACGTCATTAACAAGATTCCTTTGATGACGCGGTGGATTGTTATCCGTGACAGCTTATACTGCCGCAATGGCTTATGGTTTGTGTATGCTTTTACTAGTGAGCTCTACCGTCACACTCAAATTGCTTATATTTCTGTGAAGTAGTTTGGGGGCACAGGACTTATTTCGCCCATTTCTCTTTATTATGGTATTTTTTCGGTGATTGTGTTCAGAAATGTGAATGATTGTACTGGTCTCGTCATGCATTACCAATATCAGACATTTCGTTCAATCCTTGAACAGTGCTGTTAAATTTAAGGATTAAATACGCTTCCTTTCTCAATAATTCAGACTCCACATCTCCTCCTCTTGGGCTTGGATCTAATGGCGCTCAATACGGTCCATTTAGAGTACATCTCATTATGTGACATTTCATTGAAATGACTCACCATGGGGGCAGTGATGACTTTATTTTTAATCCTAGACCGATGTTGCACCAGTCTTTTATCTGACTTCTTGATTTGTTTTGCCGATTTATAATTTTGGACAGGGACATATGACTGCATAAATTACATTCTTGTGTTTTACAGTTTGTGAACTCTTTTAGAGTCCATTTGGTGTTCCCATGCACGAATTCCGTTCCCTCAATTGTGGTATCACACATTGAGCAGGTTCCACACTTGTGCCAAATACACATCGAGAGAAACCATCTTAACAAAAAAAGACAAACTAAATGATCAGAAACTGGTTTGCGTTTCCACATTTGGGCCACACACACTCAAATTCCGCCAAATCATTCTCAGGAATTGGCACTTGCTAACAAATATCGAACATCCATTGGATCCACCACTATTTGCAATGAGGAAGAATCGCAGTATAGGGCAACAAATAGTGAGAGCAGATATTTTTCCATCAGCTAAGTAAAGTGAGCTAATCACACAATGGAACTTAAAACCTATCGTTAGACATCACAAGTGTGGAACCTGCTCAATGTGTGATACCACAATTGAGGGAACGGAATTCGTGCATGGGAACACCAAATGGACTCTGAAAGAGTTCACAAACTGTAAAACGAAGAATGTAATTTATGCAGTCATATGTCCCTGTCCAAAATTATACATCGGCAAAACAAATCAAGAAGTCAGACAAAGACTGGTGCAACATCGGTCTAGGATTAAAAATAAAGTCATCACTGCCCCCATGGTGAGTCATTTCAATGAAATGTCACATAATGAGATGGACTTTAAATGGACCGTATTGAGCGCCATTAGACCAAGCCCAAGAGGAGGAGATGTGGAGTCTGAATTATTGAGAAAGGAAGCGTATTTAATCCTTAAATTTAACAGCACTGTTCAAGGATTGAACGAAATGTCTGAAATTGGTAATGCATGACGAGACCAGTACAATCATTCACATTTTTTAACACAATCACCGAAAAAATACCATAATAAAGAGAAATGGGCGAAATAAGTCCTGTGCCCCCAAACTACTTCGCAGAAATATAAGCAATTTGAGTGTGACAGTAGAGCTCACTAGTAAAAGCATACACAAACCATAAGCCATTGCGGCAGTATAAGCTCTCACGGATCACATTCCACCGCGTCATCAAAGAATCTTGTTAATGACGTGAAGAACGTAATCCGGCTTCACTACACCGAGGAAGCACGACGATGTAGCACGAGAGTTGCGGCCAGCGCGAGCATAACAAAGTAAGTTCCATAAGAATAACGAGCCATAACATTAAAATTTTTGGATGTCACCGACAGAGTGACTACAATGCTTCTGAACTTGTGTTCCAGGATCGTAGGAACTAATTAACTCGCGAGTAAGGATTCAAATTCCAACAGTCATTGCGGGGCATTGCTTCAACTAATTGATACGCGATTCACGGAAGAAAGCTAAAGTTGATTTTTAGTAAGTAGATATACGTCTTACTTAAACGCCGAACTGCAGGCCCAGCGACAATCATTAACATTGGCTGAAAATACTGAAAGATTTATCGATGCACTCTTATTGACCCTTTTCAGCATTTGAAGCAAAAGATCAAGAGAAATGTTCCCCTGTGCATACTAAAAGGACATCAAGGAAGTTGTGCCTTAGAAGTCCACATGTTTCGATAACCTGACGAAGTAAGTCATAAAAACTACGCATTGGATTTATGTTCGAACAAAGAATATAACAGCCGAAGGAAAGGTGAAAATGACGTTCATTTTTCCTACTTTTACTCCTTAGTGTCCATAATTGTCTGAGCCATAGACAGAACACTTCATTAGGAAAGATTCAAACAAGAAAAACGTGAACTCAAAATTAGAACAAGTCCAGGTAATCAATACACTCAATAAGTAAAGTGAAGTAGTGAACTAAATTAAGGGAGAGCTATATTAATGTATTCTGGATTTCTTTTTCCAGAACAAATTCCAGTCTAAAGGCCCTGAAGAGAACCCCTTAACTAGGATGGGGCTCGAAACGCATCGGCGTCCAGTACTGCTGGGATAAATCAACTAATAAATATGTCTTTATGCAGGGAGCGAGTAGAAATGAATTGCCCCTGTACAATAATCATGTATACCCAGCATCGTTCAACCTTTGATTCTTTATACAGAATTAGTACTGTTTAGTCAATACTGGTTGTTGTTATAAATTGACTGGATTCAACTAGAATGCATTTCACCATTTATGTTTTATGTGTTTATTATTATTGCCTTTAATGAATGTATTTCAATTTCGTTGAAGTTTAAAATGCTTGTTTAATGTATGTAATTCACTGTGAAAATGGTGTGTCTTATGGTTAGGCATGCTTTATAAATATAAATGAATTAATAGTAAAGAATATAAATGATAAGCGAATAAATGCTTAAGAACATTCAAACAAGCGAATGCTCTCAGTCTGGTGAATTAATTCCAGCACCTTAAATTCGACGGTTGGGTTCCCCCTTTTGTTCTAGAAACTTTTAGAAAGTTGTCATTTTTCTGCCCAAAACAGTTGTGCCTTTCTGTCAGTATCCTGGGTCGAATGACTGTTAATGACTCTCCTGTTGTGAATTGTCTATTCCTTCCAGACGATGAGATAAAAGAAGCCGGGGTGTGAGGGGAGATGGACTTCCTGGCAGTATGGCTGGAGAGCAGCTGTGCCCTGCCCTTATTACACTTCAAAGGGCCCTGCCTGAAACACACACAAAAGGACTTGACACCTTGCCTGCCCTTGACTTTGCCACCATAGGCAGTTTGGAGCTAGGATCAGGGGAAGGAACAGAAATGACCAGAACTAGTTTTGGGGGTAGGTCAGGGAATTCCCCACACAAAGGCTGGCTCCAGGTATTAACGTAGGACCTTCAGAACGTCTCAACCGAGCACTCCTGGACCTGTAGAAGATTCAGAAGAAGGACTTCCCAGCTTTTTGAGGAAGAGGGACTGTTCTTCATACTGAAGGCAGATTGGACCTCCTTGCCTTGAACCCAGGCAACCCAGAGTGACTTCAAGTGTCATAAGCCCTCTAACTGGATCCCAGATGATTCCAATGGGGTGGAGACGCTAGTTCCAGAATCCTCCCGAGACTTGCCCTCGGTTTACAGGAGGAGACACTGCTCCGGTGGCAAATCCCAGGGTGAAGGGGTTGGCAAGGAGAGAGCGCGTAGAGTCAAAGATGCTGTGGCTCGTCTACTCAACAACAACACTGCAGTAGGCATTTACGCCAGTGTGATAAATGGTACTGGCAGATATGGTACATATAAACAAATAATAAGGCTCAATATAGTATTAACTCTATCTCTTATGGTATCACCTCACAAAAGCTTTTCAAATCTCAACCAACCTTTAGTTTTATTATTGTTTTGTTTTTATTTAGATTGTCAGTACAGACCCTTTCATCAAAGTTCTCAAAGCGGTAGTGAGTATGATTCAGCATCAAACCCACAATCAAATTTGGACAGGGTTAGCTGCACCCAAGTCCTCTCTGGTAGAACCCTGCCAACAATATTTACAAGTTGAACAAAAGCACTGGCTACCTTTGTTTGCAGGACGAAGATGCGACTGAGCTCAGCACGTAGTAAAATCAAATCTGTTAATGCGCCTCTCCTTTTCTTCTTGTTCTTTTTTCCATCCAGGTGCGAGACTAATGCGGGACGTTCTTTGAGGTGATGTTGAAGTGGTAGGATCAAGGGAGCTGACAAGACAGAGTCCTGGGAGCCGGGAAACAGGTAAGTGGCAGGCGAAGAGGCTAAGCGAAGGGGAGGAGTGTGGACGGTCTTTAAGACTGCTTTAGAACATTCATAAAGGTCACATTCTAATTGTTTGTAACAAGGAACAGGTGAAGATAATTAACTTGATAAGGTTGCCTTCTAGAAGGTGCTTTAGAATGTTCACAAAGGTCGCGTTCTAATTGCTTATAGTAAGGAACAGGAACACGGGCAGATGATTAATTTGATGAGGCTGTCTTCTAGAAGGTGTTTTAGAATGTTCACAAAGGTTGCATTTGAATTGCGTATAGCAAGGAACAGGAGCAGGGAATTAATTTGATGAGGGCTGTCTTCTGGAAGGTTCACGTTGAAGTCATCTATGCGAGTTGCTTGATGCTTATTCTGGTGGATTTTCTGGATGTTTCCGTGTCGCCTGAAACCTGACCTTTCATATGCATGGTAAAACATTTGTAAAAGCTATTACGCCTTTTCAAATGAACCAGTGAGCACCAGCTACAGCTAGCTATTACCAACCGCTTGTAATATGGCCAAATGTCAGGGTACAAGATGTTTGTTCATTCATAAATGTTGGAGGAATGACATGAGTCATGCTGGTATATTGTGATAGTCAAGAGAGTGAGCTGTGGCAGGAATCCTGACACCAAGGACAGTTGGCTGGCCTCCTGTGTGAGCTACAGGGACACAACAAACTTTCAGAGGCCTTCCTGCAACCTGCCCATTTGACCAGTACCAACTGGACCTGATTGGGCCTCCCTGAGGTCTGTTTCTGGCCTCTGCTAGAGTGAGTCCTGATCCCCAAGAGTTGGGCCCCATGTCCTGGACCATTGAGTGGCATCAGTGAGAACTCCTCCTGAAGTAAGGTGAAGTTGCAGATGATCTGGGCTCCTCGTGACTGCAAAGAAACCTCCCACGATGACCACCAGTAGAAATTTACAGCTGAACCTCATGTTCATGCCAACAGCGACCGTCCACAGTGATCAGCAATGTGAGACCTGCAGTGTGTGACTGCCCATGACGATCAATCAATGCGAGGTTCCAATGACGACTGGTACTTTATGCTACGGTGACAAGCGTCAGCGATGCTTGACCTGCTCCTTGCTCCGGCAGACTCGTCCTTGTGACCTCAGCCAACACGTATGGAACTCTTCATGTGAACTTTGAGACGGTAACTCTTCATCAGGACTAACATAGTATCTGTATCCATTGAGGTTGGCCTGAACTTGTGACTCTCCCCCAGTTTAGCATGACCAGATAACTGCAAGTGGCACGTTGTGCTTCTTGGTGCTATTTTTACCTAAAAATGTTAAAATTCATATCTCCCATTCTTCAGATTTAATTTTTGTCAATTGGTGTCATTTTATTTATTATCATTTACTTTATTTCTTTTTAATTGGTTTTGGATTTTTCACGTGTTTTGTTTTCACTTTATTACTCTTTGTGTGCTGCATAAATACTTCACACATTGCCTTTAAGTTAAGCCTAGAGGGTTAATCACAGGTTAATTTAGTGACATTTGTGCTTCACCCTAACAATGATTGTGTTTATTATTTGAATGGGGCTTCCACCCCTCTCAGCTAATAGCACCATTTCTCACACAGGTAAGACTAAGGGCCTGATTACGAGTTTGTCAGTCCATCGGACCACTGAACCCATGGAGGCAGTCCCTGGACTTCCAGACTGGTGGTCCGCCTGCAGTATTAAGAATACAGCAGTGGGACTGCCACAGGACTGCTGCAACTGCCGGGGATCGTGGATCTCACAGCCAAGGTGTGGTGTTCAGAGGCCCAAATATGCTTGGCAGGGCCCTGTGGCACTGCCAAGCATTTTAGGAGTTTCCTGACCACCTCACTTTCAATCGTGGTGAGCCCACCATTAAAAGTGCAGCAGTGAGGAAACTTACAGGGCCCTACAGGGCCCCTTGTTTTTTAAGAGCCATGTGGAGCATGCAGGGGGGCACATGGTGTGCCCCCTGTCTGCATGTACCCCCTTTTCTGCACTGCATGGACTTTATAGTCCATGCCGTGCAGGAACGGGCTTTGGCGTTCCCATTGCGCCGCCTTTTTAATAAGCACTGCCGTGGGAATGCCAAAGGACCACCCGCCAGACCAGGAGAAAACTCCTAATCTGATGGGCTGTCTGACTATGGGTTTGGCAGTCCTGGAATGGGGCGCTGGCATGGCAGCCCCCTCCAGGACCGCCAAACTTGTAATCAGGCCCTAACTAACAAAACAGGGAGTGGGGTCCAGGAAACAAAGGGAACCAAGGTACAAAGAATCTAGAAATAATCCTGGAGTCACAGCAACAAGACAGAACTGAATCACGTGGAACCTCAGCAGAAAAGACTGTTACAAGCAACTGCACACTGAGCTTCCAGTGCAGAAATACCTGAAGGCACAGACAAAGAGAACAGGGGCAGAGCGTGAGCCAGATGTAAGCCATCAACTGGGTACAGGGAATCAGGGGACTATCAATGAAAGGAAGGCTAAACAGGACCTTGGAAGAGGGAAGTTGAGAGCATGACAAGTGGGGAAGCAGGTCTGAAGGTTTAACAAAGATGCTGAACAGAACTCCAGCTCTTGTACAAGATCTTGGCAAGGATTAGTAACAGTAGGAACAACGTGCCCCATCGAATCGTAAAGTTAAAATCAGGACTGACGTGTAATGTGGAGCAAGATGTACCATGTGCTGGAGAGTGTACTGGCATGGTCAGTTCTAAAGGCATGACATCATAGGGAATACATGAGCATCACAATGTGGTTGAATGATGGAATCCTGACAAGACTGTTGTGTCTTTCACGTTTTTCTCCTACCCACTACACTAAACAGCATGGGTCAATTGGTCAGATAACTTCAGTCACTGGATAACTGCACTGTGATGACATTCTGCTCTTTCACGTGGGCCACATCCACACAGAAAGTAGTTATTTTCAGTACCAGCGACTACTGTGGCAATATCTGCATTTTGGGACAAAACTACTATTTCTGCTTTTGGCCAATGTTTTTAATTATTTGTATATCGGCGAGGACCCAGTAGTTCCACCAAATTTTAAGGTTTTACAAAACACATGAGAAAGCAAAATAATCATTGACAAAGCCAAACGGCTGGCAGCAAACGCCAGACCTATTGTCTTTGCCAGTGCTTGTTTTAAGTGACGTTCGTTTTAGCTTTAAAACTTATCGTTGGTAACATCTTTCAGTAAAAAGCGCCCATTATCTCTCGTGTGACAAGGGGTGAATTATTTCAATATGTTGAGAATCACTACAGAGTTGCCTGGCAATATCCCAGTTTATAAGAAAATGTGAATCAATTAAAAACAGTGGCGTGCCCTATGTGTCAAAGTTTGCTTAGTCTTTTTACCAAACATTCTTAAAAAGAATGATGTGTTGAAATGCATATATGGAGACGAGCTAATGAAAAAAAAGCCTATTTTTTAGGAATTTATCCCTAGAAGTGACAGGAATGCGGCTGAAGTTAAGATCTGTGCAGATAGTTATTCTTTATTTTTGTTTTTCTTCTTAGTTAAAAATGGCAGGAAAGCAAGACAAGTGTCTGAAAGGGAAAGGAAAGCTGGTCTAGGTTTCTCACTTCTGGTCCTGACACCTAACGGATGCAGCAAGAAAGAGCAATCCTATTGCATGAAAAAATAACTGCTATGGAAACCCCATTCTGAGAGATGAGTTAGTAGAGGGCGGGGAGAAGGAGGGAGTCAGGGGGCAATAGAGGAGTAATCTACAGATGCTGCCACAATCTGCTGCAGAAACTATTGGATGCACTTGAATGAAAGCAGGTCTGTGCCGAAATGAGAACTCAAAATCATTGTAAGCCGACAAATACAGTTGCAAAAAAAACATATTCAACAATCTAGGGCTAGGAACGGATAGACAGACAGACAGACAGACAGACAGACAGACAGATAGACAGATAGACAGACAGATAGATAGATAGATAGATAGATAGATAGATAGATAGATAGATAGATAGATAGATAGATAGATACTGGTTATTTTATATAATATTATATACACATACAGCTAGGTCTGTCTCCCTATGTGGCTTCCACGTGAGTCCTTTCTTGGTTATAAACTCATTCACCATGCTTTCGCTCCAAACCATCGATTGTTTATTATTTTTTTCCTTGTTTTTTGCAACTGTACTTGTTTTTATATATGTATTTCTATACTAATGCTAAAGATTAAAAGGCAGATTTACAAGCCCCTTGCGCCACTTTTGCGTCACTTTTCCCATATTAAAAGTGACGCAAAAGTGGCGCAAGGGGCTAGTAAATCTGCCCCTAAGTGCTAGACATTTAACACCTGGCAAAAGTGTTTACTGGGCAGATTTGTTTTACCCCGCTATACTTTCTAATGGAACACATTGTAGTAAACGTGCCTTATTGCTTCACATTCACTAATAACATAGTAATAATGTTCACATCAAAAACCATTTTAGCGTTCTGAAAAATGTAGGCATTGGTCAGCTCTTGGAGCCCTTAGAGATGTGGACTAGTGGATCTGATTATGGGCAATCTGTTTTAGAAACAGGTTAAACAGAAATGAAGCATTGGACACACAGCGAGTGCATCACCCTACAGATGGTTAGAGGTCTCACTTGGCCTTCCTTCTTCCCTGCTTGAGCATCAGACAGCGATCTCGGGGTTCTGTCAGCGAGGGAAGAAGCAATGGGTGGGAATCTCTCCTCACATTTACAGTGACATTCATCTGATCACCAAGGCTCTTCTGCCTACTTCTAATCTTTTGCGTTGTCACCAGATTTTAGACATACACTTTTGCTTTGTAGTTTCACATTCCACTATGGGATAGTTTGAGTCCCACGTATGTTATTGAACTGATAGCAGCAAACTAACAGTCTGAGACCGTACTTCAGAAAGCGATGCCGATTTTTTGTTCCCTTTTGTGATCCATTTAGATTCATTCAGCAGGAATGTGAAGCAAATGAAACCGATCGAACCCTTGTGATGTCTCTCAGTGCTGTGTGGAGAACTGGAAGCTGTTGTTTATGTTTCGTGGCGTGTTTTTTTCCAGAGCCCCGTGATTTCGACCTCTAGAAACGAGTTAGGATACACACCACACACAGACAAGAGCCAAACACTGGTCTGGCTAATAGCCGATTATTATATTTGCTGGATACAGACGGAAAGAGCTTCTCAACATGAATTCTAGTACAACTTGGAGAATGGGCTCGGGTGAATCCTTGCTTGAAATCAGCCCCCAATCAACCAATTAAGGAAATTGTTCATCTGTCTTGTTCACTCAGCCCTGCTTCAGGAGCATGCTGTGAGGGTACACTTGACAAATACTTAGGGGCATATTATCTAAAAAGTGCGCTAAACATCGCAAAGCGTGTTTAGCGAGCACTTTTTTATTGCCGGCTATCGTCGGAATAATTTGCCATGCTAACGCTGTATTAGCGACATTTAGCGCTATGGCGATAATTATTCCAGCCATAGCGGTGTTTTCCATGAAACATCGCTGGTTTTCCAGCGATGTTTCATGGAAAAGCAGCGATAACCTTGCTGATACGACCCTGTGGTCGTATCAGCATAATCCACCCCCATGTTAGATATGGCTAACACCTGCTAATTGCAGGTGTTAAATAAATGGCGATGACCCGGTTAGCGCGACTTTTCACGTCGCTAACTGGGGCCATGGCCACCTTGCTAATAGGCGATAGGCCTGTTAGTGGGTGTTTCCCAGGTTTGTTCGTCGGGAACGCCCACTTTGCATGTCATTAGCGATAAATATCGCTGACATGCAAAGCGGTAAAAACACGGGCGCTAATGCCCGAAAACTGTCGCTAACTGCTGTTAGAGACAGTTTGCTGATAGGGCGATAAGAATATCGCCGCTTTAGCGGCAAAAAGTGCCGCTAAAGCGGCGATAGTGCCCTTGCTAATATGCCCCTTATTTTTTAACAAATTAAGGAAAACGGCACGAGTGCAGAACTTCTTCACTTGAGATCCAGAACAAATTGTTACAGTGTGCTAAAACGGTTCTATTGAATCTAGCCCTCCTCACAAACTCATTGCTTGTGTGAGGCACAGACTCCGCAATGTATCCTTCAGAATACAGCCTCAAACGGGCCTTCAAGAGCATGAGCGCATTGGATGGCTGTATAGAAAGAAATGCTTTTGCAAAATGAAATAAATATAACTGCGAAAAACAGGCCATGTCATTTGGGGGGGAAATACGTTTGTATGTGGGTCTTGGACGAAGGTCAAGAACCGCGCGAGAAGGTACACAGTTTTGTGTCCGTGAGTATGTATGTTAATAATATATGCTTCTGGGGGAAGCATAATTAACAGGCAAGGGCAGAAGGCAGTGAATGCTTTTAGGGGGCTCGTGCGGTCCAACATATTGAATGATGCCACTACACCTTCTTATTACTGAACGCTGTGAGGCAAAGGCTGATTCCAAACATCTCTTTGGGGCAGATATTTGCATATCGAATCCAGCTCTTTTACATTCCGACATCGGGAAAATATGGCAGTTGGGGCTGACCCTATTTTAAATATTTGCTCATAACTGCAGCTATTATTTGTTAGATGCAAAGCGGGAAATGACTATCTTTTATGTGCCCTGAGTAGGACTGGCCATGAGCTAAGAATGATATGTCACCAATGCACCTGAGTTGGAAATTGCATTGACTGTTTCTAATTCACAATACTTACCAGTGGTATAAGAAATACTTCATCAATGTGGCGAGTATGAGGTGTAACCAGAGCTGCCGACTTTAGAACTAGGGAACTGGGTTCGAGTCCCGGCGTCCCCTCAATATCCTGTGGTTCTGGGCAAATCACTTAATCTCCCTATCTCCCTATGCCTATAAAAAGTGAATGTCTCCTAGTGTGATGTAACTAACTGGTGCTCATGTAAAGGCTTCAATACCTTCAGGTCGAGTTCGCGCTATATAAAACTACTAAAAAAGCATCGTTAATCCATAGTTTATGGTGACTTTCTTCACCAGCAAACTGAAGGAGAATAATAAAAAATGCTTGCGTACAAATTTCAATCAGGGAAATATTAAGCCTCAAACAACTTAGAGACGTGTTATATATGTAGGGAAAAGTAAAACAGAATGTTAAATTGAAAGTTTAGGCAAGCGAACTACCTTGCCCCTGATACTAAGAGAATGTCTATTATCCGTAGAATATGATTTTCTGTATCAAGGAAGTGTGCAATTAAGTACATCTTGCTATACAAAATTAGAGTGCTGGTTAAATTTAGAACTTGATTTGCATTACTGTATCTATTACCTAAAACATTTACAGCAGAGCCATATAACCCCTTATTTGCTTCCCACAAAAAATAATAAAGAAATAAAACAATGCAGGCCTTTAGGGATTCTGGTTTTAACGTGTCTCCTCTGTTTTACACATGCCACAACGTTGTCCAGATTTGCGAGTGCCTCTCCAAGAAGGTCATTGCAGCAGTTTCAGGGTGTTATAAATCCTAAGGGTAGGATTGTCTTGCTATTCTGATGAAATTAGTATTTGCCACTATAAAACTTACCGGCATAGCACAGAGAATCATTTATGTTCTTTAAGAAGAGGTAGAACATTTTCTCTTCCTGACATTGTGCACTGTTTAATCATCTTCTCCATCGACTGGAGTGAGCCTTCTCAAAATTTAAAGGAAGTAGTAGACCAATAGCTAGCCCATGTGATATTCCAGATATCTGGCCTCTTTAACATCCATTGCACTGTGAGAGAATAGAGGGAAATCCTCCACAATATGCTATCAATCAGTTTTTGATAGTCTTCGAAAAAGCAAATCCTGAAAGCTGGACATTTCAGAATCTATCTTCTTTGTGGGTAAGCGCTTCTGGTTACACAGATTATAGATTCAAAGTCATATGTGTGAGTAGTTTGTCTGGACTAAGGCAGAGCTTCTTCTTGGAATTATTAGATCGTGTGGCGCATACAGGTTATTTAAAGCCTGATTATTTCGATGATCCAGCAAATGAAACCAATACATCCCAGTGGCAAGTTGAAATGCACTAGCAAAACATGTATGTTTCCCCTTTATCCCCTTCCCAAATGACATCTTGATTTTAAATTACCTTTCTACCATACCCTGCGTTGGAATCTGAACCACTATATTTTCTAAAAGAAGCAATGCATAATAAGTATCCCCCATAATCTTTGAAGACAGCTTTGGAAGACAATCTTAAAGTTGAACTGCCAAGTATCTTGAAACAACATTGATACTAATAGTCTTAAGCAGGATTTTCTACCTTCTCTTCTTGGTCCACTGTGGCTTCTCCCCCGGCAAAATCCCCTGTAATTTATGTCCAATTTATGTGCAGTGTGATTTGTCTTAATCTCGATCCAAGCGTGATTGCAAACTCTAAACAACAGCATAAGCACTGATGCATACCATTGAAAAGAATTGTCTTGAAGCTGTTGCTTCTGCAAACCTGCTGTGATTAAAGACAAAATAGCCTTAGTCACATAGAGACAAAGTAAATACACACGTCATGGAGAGTGCTGCAGATCATTGGTTGCACATGTGCAAGATATGTAACTTTCCTATTGTGACTGAGAACAGAAATACCACCTTGCTACTGGGAACACTACAATCGAAATTGTGGTTATTGCAAAATAGCAAGCAGCACTGCAAATAGTTAAAAGACAATTGTTAATTCAGTTGACCAGAGCTTTGCTAGAGAAGGGTCAGTTGGAGCCTTATCCTAAAATACGTAGAACTTAGGACAGTTTATATTTGTTTTCCCTCAATCCAAGTCCATGGAACCTGTTCATCTGACAGAAACGTGTGACTGTCAGAAAAGACGGATCTAATGAGCAGGCAGCAGGATTGTCTCCTGGAGAAAGTCAAGACATCCTTGAGGAGAAGATATCATTCATGAATACATTACTGAAGTCATTATTCTTCCAAGTCCCACTTTCAGTTGCCAATACAGGAAACACAGTAACGCTTTGCAGAAATGTGTAAATGTACTACTGTGAATAAAATGGCTTCTGGGCTTACTAAAGCCATGAAACTTAGGAAGTAAATTTGTGGCCAAAGGATACTTCATCGCAAGAAGAAACTACATCCCTATTTGATTATAAAATATATGACTACACACTGTGTCACACATATATCATATATATATATGTATCATGTATATATATATATTCACTGAAAAAACCATAGGTTTCAGGTACCTTATAGTTAGAAATTAGCATTTAAAAACCTTAGAAATTCACTGAAAAAAACCATAGGTTTTAGGGATGTTATAGTTAGTTGGACATTTCTCTCGTACAAAACCATAGAAATTCCCCCGTTATAGTTAGTTCAGCTAACTATAACTCGTGCCCCCGCAATGCACTGCTGATGACGTCACATATTACATCATTCATGACATGGTCAGTGACTTCACTGATGACATCACTGATGACATCTCAAATGACATCACTGATGACATCATCCACGTGAAAATCTGATGCACCTCCTCACACCCTAATATAACCTTTGTTACACCCACTGTAAAATGCAGACTACCATTTTCGAAACCATCGACACACCAATACCAGTTACTACTTACGCACTCACTGATTCCTAGGTCTACACATATCCACTCATTCACCCATAAAATCACTCATACATGCAGTCAACCATCAATACGGCACTATCATATGCACTCACATATCTATACAGACACTCATCCATAGAGTTACTCACACACCTAGTCAGTCATGCAAAGAATCAATCACACTCCCATTTACTCACCTATACAATTATACACACACCACCTCATTTATTCAAACATATACTAACACATACTTACACTCTTATACAATAACTAATACAAGCACACACTCATCCATACAGCCACCCTCACAATCACTCACTCTCACATATAGTCATTTATATACTCCAACTCTCACATACACTGCATTTTACATATGTAGTTACTTGGACATGTAACACTGAGACATCCATTCACTCACCAACACACCCATACACATACTCACCCACCCATACAGCTGTTTCCACATGCACTCTTGAACCCATACACCCAGTGAATCAACCACTCAACCATCTATGCCCAGAGTCACACACCTCCCACCCACCCACACACACACTCAGGCACCCACACAAATACTCAGGCAACCAATCGATAACCCAAATAGACACTCATGTAGCTACTGACCAACCCATGCAGCAGCTTATACAACAACAGACAGACTGATACAGACATTCACACAGTTTAGTCGCTAACCCATGCATTCAGTAAGACACATTTAATCACTCACTTAAACAGTCAGTCAGGCACCTACTAAATCCTCCATCCAGACACTTATACACCCACTCATTCTTCAAAACACCTTGGCATATATATAAGACATATTTAAACTTTAAACAAACACACAGTCACTGGATGATGTCATCAGTGATGTCATCAGTGATGTCACTGACCATGTCATGAATGATGTAATATGTGACGTCATCAGCAGTGCATGCGGGGGCACGAGTTATAGTTAGCTGAACTAACTATAACGGGGGAATTTCTATGGTTTTGTACGAGAGAAATGTCCAACTAACTATAACGTCCCTAAAACCTATGGTTTTTTCAGTGAATTTCTAAGGTTTTTTAAATGCTAATTTCTAACTATAACGTACCTGAAACCTATGTTTTTTTCAGTGAATTTCAAAGGTTTTTTAAATGCTAATTTCTAACTATAACGTCCCTATTAAGTTCTATCCACGTGATAATCTGATGCACCTCCTCATACCCTAATATATCCTTTGATACATCCACTCTAAAATACAGACTACCATTTTCAAAACCATAGACACACCAATACCAGTTACTACATACCCACTCACTGATTCCTAGGCCTAAACACACATCCACTCATTCTCCCATACAGTCACTCATACATTCAGGCACTCATCAATACAGCACTATCATATGCACTCATACACCTATACAGACACTCACACACTGCCACTCTCCCACAGAGTTACTCACACACCTAGTCAGCCATGCAAAGAATCAATCACACTCCCATTTACTCACCTACCTACTCACCATTTACTGGCCTCTCCATTGGGGACCGTGGGGGGAGCCCCAATGCCCCTACGGTCCCGCCGGCTCCCCGCCTCCTGCGGAAGCCAGGCATTGCTATTACAAGGGAGCTGCTGACATGCAGCTCCCTTGTGGAAAAGCTAATTCTGCTCGGTTTTGGAAGCGAGAGCAGGTTTCCTGCTCTCACTTCCAAAACCAAAGCAGGAGTTCTGCTATGGCAGGCGGGAGCTGTGCTCCTGCCCTGCCATAGCAACGGCAATGTCCCGGGGTGGGCACCCTGGGACATTGCAGGAGGCCGGCCCTGGGGGTGGCGGTCCCCAGGGCCATCGAGGGCTCCAGGAGGGGGCCGCGCGGCCCCTACCATGTGTTTAAAGCCCCGGGGAGGTGACGGTTTCCAGGGCCGGGGGTCTGTAACAGGACCCCCAAATTTAAATAAACAGTGCCCCGGGGAGGTGGTGGTCCCCGGGGCAGTGTGGGGGGGCTCGAGCCCCTCCACACTTCAATTTTGAATGTAGCCCCGGGGAGGTGGTGGTCCCCTTGGCTACGGGGGGCCGCGTAGCCCCCGCATTTCAATCAGGTAGCCCCGGGGAGGTGGTGGTCCCTGGGGCTTGGGTGGACCCGCGAGGCCCCCCAAAATAATTAAATGCCCCGGGGAGGTGGGGGTGCCTGGGGCTTGGGGGGGCCCGGAAGGCCCCCCACCCAATTTCAACAAAGCCCCGGGGAGGTGGCGGTCCCCGGGGCTTGGGGGGGCCCACAAGGCCCCCCTTTATTTAATTAAAGCCCCGGGGAGGTGGCGGTTTCCGGGGCTGCGGGGGCCACGTGCCCCCGCGCATAAATTATGAAGCCCCGGGGAGGTGGCGGTCCCTGGGGCTGTGGGGGGCCCCATGGGCCCCCACATCCTAATTTAGAATTGCCCCGGGACCTGGCAGACCCAGGGGCTTTTTAACAAATGAAACGCGGGAGCCCGCGCTTCATTTTTTATTTATAATTTCGGCCGGTTTCGCGAACCCAGCGTGAATTCAGCCAAAATTATTTTTTAAAAATGCATTTTTTGGGTGAGCAGGCCTAGGGGGTCAGGGTGTTTCTACCCTGCCTCCTTTTCTTGTTTTTCAACCTTTTTTCCACTCTTTTCTTGTGACTCGGATACCGAGTCACAAGATGGCTGCCAACACTTCCTGGTTTGGAGTGTTGGCAGCCAATCAGAAGTCAGCTCGTGCTCGGGAGGAGTCGCGACTCCTCCTCGGTGCTCAGATATCAATATCTTTCTTGTTTTAATTTCCCAGGAACTACTGAACGGATTTACACCATTTAAATTTTTTTTCGTTTTCGGGACCTACCTTTTTGCCAAATTTGGTGTAATTCCATTCAGCAGTTTGGGCAGTAGCTGTGTCTAAAGTTCCTATGGAAATTAACATGGAGAAAACGTGTTTTGGGACCCCCCTTTTTTCTCGGCCCCCGCTTGACGAATCACCCCGAAACTTTAAAGACAGGAGCTGACCGGAGCGCCCCATTACTTTTTAAAATTTCGCGAAGATTCGTCAAACGGCACCAAAGATATTGGCAAATCAAAAAAACGCTTTTCCTATGGAAACTAGGTCCTCACTATAACTACCTACTGGCGACCCCCAGTAGGTATATATATATATATATATATATATATATATATATATATATATATATATATATATATATATATATATATATATATATATATATATATATATTCCAAACGAAAAAGCACTCCACTTTAGAAATGCCACACGCAGCGTGTTTCCTTCTGTTCCTTTGTTGGCACCGACTACAGAGTTACCATCACAGCAGTTACAGCAGTCAGTAAGCCCAGCATCACCACACGCGTTTCGGGCATATTTCCCTTGGTCACTGGCTCTGGGCAATGGAGATCAGGTAAGTAGCATTGACGCCGCCCTTGCAGCGTGTTCTTTTCAGCCTGCCTCAGAGGGCGTGTACATTTGGGGATTCTGGATCTTGCAGTCCAACCATTAAAAACCATAGTGGAAACTTCCCCACTTCTCCTAAAACCGTTTCTCTAACCCCAATGGGTTTACTTATTTACATGCCATGCAGTAACTCCATCTGCTTACAGTCCGCCAACCACTACACGCTGCCCTTACGGCACCACTTCCATCATCGGTGCCGTAGACTCGCTCAATCTGCGAGGGGGCGTTTTCACGACCTAGAGCGGGCCGCATTATATTCCAAACGAAAAAGCACTCCACTTTAGAAAATGCCACACGCAGCGTGTTTCCTTCTGTTCCTTTATTGGCCGACTACAGAGTTACCATCACAGCAGTTACAGCAGTCAGTAAGCCCAGCATCACCACACGCGTTTCGGGCATATTTCCCTTGGTCACTGGCTCTGGGCAATGGAGATCAGGTAAGTAGCATTGACGCCGCCCTTGCAGCGTGTTCTTTTCAGCCTGCCTCAGTGGACGTGTACATTTGGGGATTCTGGATCTTGCAGTCCAACCATTAAAAACCATAGTGGAAACTTCCCCACTTCTCCTAAAACCGTTTCTCTAACCCCAATGGGTTAGTGGCCCGCTCCGGTCACGAAGCTGCCCCCCTGCTGACGGTGCAGGTCCGGATGTTCTCAGTATAGGACACCATACAGGAACGGCGTCACCTTTCAATCTGGCACAAGAAAAGCAATGCGTTCGGCGCAACGAGGTACGAGCAACCCGATGGATTTTAATTTGGGAAGGTTGAGTGACTGCTGCCAAAACCACTATGGATTATACTTACCTTACTACAAGAACCAGAATCCTACTCAGCAACACGCCCCAGAGGGTGGGTTATGCACCTTGTTAAAGCATGAGAATGTAAGGCAGCTGGATCTCTCCTCCATAGCCAGCCATGAGGAAGGGAGAAATGTCTCCAGAAACACGTCGGCAAAAGGCTTGAAGAGACCCTGCTTGTGTCTGTGCGGTGGACTCGTTGCTGCCAGTTGAATTGAATAAAGGTGAAACTTCAAACGTCGAGTGGGCGCTTCACTGTGTGAGCAGTTTTCTTGTGGATATTTAGTGGCCCGCTCCGGTCACGAAGCTGCCCCCCTGCTGACGGTGCAGGTCCGGATGTTCTCAGTATAGGACACCATACAGGAACGGCGTCTGCCTTTCAATCTGGCACAAGAAAAGCAACGCGTTCGAGGCGCAACGAGTACAAGCAACCCGATGGATTTTAATTTGGTAAGGTTGAGTGACTGCTGCCAAAACCACTATGGATTATACTTACCTTACTACAAGAACCAGAATGCTACTCAGCAACACGCCCCAGAGGGCGGGACTATGCACCTTGTTAAAGCATGAGAATGTAAGGCAGCTGGATCTCTCCTCCATAGCCAGCATGAGGAAGGGAGAAATGTCTCCAGAAACGCGTCGGCAAAAGGCTTGAAGAGACCCTGCTTGTGTCTGTGCGGTGGACTCGTTGCTGCCAGTTGAATTGAATAAAGGTGAAACTTCAAACGTCGAGTGGGCGCTTCACTGTGTGAGCAGTTTTCTTGTGGATATTTAGTGGCCCGCTCCGGTCACGAAGCTGCCCCCCTGCTGACGGTGCAGGTCCGGATCTTCTCAGTATAGGAAACCATACAGGAACGGCGTCACCTTTCAATCTGGCACAAGAAAAGCAACGCGTTCGGCGCAACGAGGTACGAGCAACCCGATGGATTTTAATTTGGGAAGGTTGAGTGACTGCTGCCAAAACCACTATGGATTATACTTACCTTACTACAAGAACCAGAATGCTACTCAGCAACACGCCCCAGAGGGCGGGACTATGCACCTTGTTAAAGCATGAGAATGTAAGGCAGCTGGATCTCTCCTCCATAGCCAGCCATGAGGAAGGGAGAAATGTCTCCAGAAACGCGTCGGCAAAAGGCTTGAAGAGACCCTGCTTGTGTCTGTGCGGTGGACTCGTTGCTGCCAGTTGAATTGAATAAAGGTGAAACTTCAAACGTCGAGTGGGCGCTTCACTGTGTGAGCAGTTTTCTTGTGGATATATATATATATATATATATATATATATATATATATCTACACTGAAAAAAACAAAGGTTACAGAGACATTATAGTTAGGTCCAGGTTTCACTCGTACAAAACCAGAGAAATTCAGCAGTTATAGTTAACTGAGCTAACTATAACTTGCGCCCCGCAATGCACTGTTTATGACCTCACATATTACATCACTCATGACATGGTCAGTGACATCACTAATGGCATCTCAAATGACATCACTAATGACATCATCCAGTGATTGTGAGTGTTTTTTAAACGTGTATGACTGTTAAATATATATACCAAGGTGTATTGGTGAATCAGTGGGTGTATAAGTGCCTGTATGGATGATTCAGTGGGTGTATGACTGACTATATATGTGAGTGATTAGGTGTCTCAGTGAATGTATGGGTGAGTGACTAGGTTGTGTGAATGTCTGTATTAGTCTGTCAGTTGATGTCTTAGTGGCTGTATGGGTTCGTGAGCGGGTATGTGAGTGGCTGGATGGGCGATTGGTTGTCTGAGTACCTGTATGGGTGTATGAGTGTCTGTGTGGGTGAAGGTGTGTATGACTGCCTGCATGGATGAGTGAGTGGGTGAATCATGGCTGTATGGGTTAGTGAGTGCATCCTTGAGGGGCTGTATGGGTGACTGAGCATATGTATGGCTGTGTCGGTGAGTGAATGGATGTGTCAGTGGTACATGGGTGAGTAACTGCATATGTCAAATGCAGTATATGTGAGTGTTGGAGTATATGAGTGACTGTGTGAGTGAGTGATTGTGAGAGTGGCTGTATGGGTGAGTGTGCGCTTGTGTCAATGGCTGTATAGGTGACTCAGTGTGTGATAGTATGTGTATGAGTGGGCTTATGTATAACTGTATAGGTCAGTACGTGGCTGTGCGATTGACTCTATGGGTGAGTGAATAACGTGCGTGAGTAGCTTTAGGGGTGACTGATAGTGTGTTAGTGGCTGTATGGATATATGAATGGATAAATCAGTGTCTGTATTAGCGAGTGAGTTGGTGTATGAGTGGCTGTATGGGTGACTTAGTGGATATTTGTGTGGACCTATGAATCAGTGAGTGGGTGTGTAAGTACTGGTACGGGTGTGTCAGTGGTTTTGAGAATGGTAGTGTAGAAGTTGGAGTGGGTGTATGAAAGGTTATATTGGGTTGTGAGTAGCTGCGTCAGAGATTCTGTGAATGATGTCACCAGTGATGTAATATGAGATATCATCAGTGATGTCACTGACTATGTCATGAGTGATGTAATAGGTGAGATCATAAGCAGTACATGGCGGGGGACACAAGTTATAGTTAGCTCAGCTAACTATAACTGCTGAATTTCTCTGGTTTTGTATGAGTGAAAACTGAGCCTAACTATAACGTCTCTGTAACCTTTGGTTTTTTCAGTGAATTTCTAAGATTTTTTAATTAGTAGTCGTGTTTGAAGAGTGGTAGAGAAAGGGTGCTGGGCCTCCGACCAGCTCTCAGGAATCCCGCTGTGTGGGACTTACAGGAGGCACCAGCAGGGTTTCTTGGCCCCCAAGGTCCCTTAGGAATAAAGCAGACTTGATCCTATAACTAGTAGTGTACCACGAGCAGTTTTTGCAGAGTGGTGTAGAAATGGGGTGTGGCCTCCAAAGACCTCTTAGCAACCCTGGTGTGTGACTCTTATTGGAGATAACAGGAGGGGTAGTTGGCCCCAGGGAGGTCCTTGGGGGCCAACTATCTCTCCTGTTACCCCCAGTAAGTCCCACGCAGCAGGATTTCTGATACCGGGTAGGAGGCCAAGCCCCCTTTCTCCACCACTCTACAAATGCGCCTCCTGACCTACTGCTAGTTGGGGGATAAAGTCCCCTTGGCTCTTGAGGGTCCTTGGGGTCCAACTAGCGCTCCTGCTACCTCCAGTAAGCCCAACACAGCTGGACTGCTGAGAGGTCATCAGAGGCCACGCCCCCTTTCTCCACCACTCTGCAAACGCGCCTCCTGGCGCACTGTTGCTTGGGGAATGAAGTCCAGTTTAGTCCTGAGGGCCCTCCACCAGCAGTGCACGGAGAAGCACGTTTTCAGAATGGTGGAGAGAGGGGGCATGGCCTCTGACCACCTCTCAGCAATCCAACTGTTTGGGGCTTACTGGAGGTAACAGGAGGTCTTGTTGGCCCCTAAGGACACTCAGCAGCCAGGAGGGCTTCATCTCCCAACCAGCAGGGCACCAGGAGGCACGTTTGCAGAGTGGTGGAAAAAGGGGCGGGCCAAAGGCGATTTGCCAGATTATTTTCTTTCTATATTTTAGGAGGGGGGGGCGCATGGCCCCCCTTCCCTGGGCCGATTTCAGCCCCAGCGACCCCATTCCCGGGGCCTGCCCCCTTTATTTATTTTAATCCTTAAAAAAGGAAGAAGGAGGGGCTCCCTTCCCCGGCCAATATTAGCCCCGGGGGACCCCATCCCCCTGGCCATTTGCTTATTATTTTTTTTTGTAAAAGCAGGGAGGGGGGCGTCCGGCTCCCCTCCCCCAGCTGATTTCGGCCCCGGGAACCCCATCCCCGGGGCCTTGCCATTTGCTTTTTTTTGTTTTAAGAAGCGGGGAGGGGGACTGCGTGGGCCCCTTCCTCGGGCCGATATCGGCCCCGGGGACCCCATTCCCCGGGGCCAGGCCTTTTACAGAAGGGGGAGGGGGGCTGGGCATGTGAAATTCCAGATATCTGGCCTCCTTAATATCCATTGCGTTGTGAGAGAATAGAGGGAATTCCTCCACAATATGCTATTAATCAGTTTTTCACAGTCTTCAAAGAAGCAAATCCTGAAAGCTGGATATTTCAAATTCTATGTTCTTTGTGGGTAAGCGCTTCTGGTTACACAGATTATAGATCCCCAGGGGCCTGACCATTTAAAAGGGGGTGTGTTAGAAATGGAAGTCCCTAGTTGGCAATGGTTTGCACTTTTGACCAAAGAGAGACCCTTCTTCCTAGTCAGGGTATGGGGGTTACACTTCTAAAATAACCCCTGCTCACCCCCTTGGTAGCTTGGCACGAGCAGACAGGCTTATCTCAGATGCCACACAGGGGAGGTGATCCGTCGGTTCCTTACTGAAGAGGAGGTGATGCGTTGGTTTCTTACTGTGCGTGGAGGTGATGCGTTGGTTTCTAACTGTGGCCCCAGCGTTGGTGTAGACTTGGCACTCCTGTGCGATGCGTGGGGATCGGGGATGCGTCAGTTCTCGATGCAGCGGCTGTGGCAATTGCACTGCGTTGGTCTCATGATGCGTTGGTTCTTGCAGCCGCGCAGCAGGGCCTGCGTTGGAATTGGGGTGGTGATCTCAGACTTCGGAGATTAGTGCACGGGATTCGGCGTGCAGCGATTGCTACAGCTGCGGGCAGGAGATGTGTGGGTTTCTTCAGCAGCATGGCGGCGATGCATCGGATACAGGTGCGGATGCGTCACGCTTCTGCAGTTGCATTTCTTTTCCAGCTCCCAGCAGCAGCAACTACCTCCAGAGGCCCAACACAGGAACAGGCACCTCTTGGCAGGTCAAAACTCCCAGCAAGGAAGTTCAGGGGAGCTGGTGGTGAAGTCTTTGTGTCACTGAGACTTCAGAACAGGAGGCAAGCTCTACTTCAAGCCCTTGGAGATCTTCTTCAAGCAGAATACACAGCACGCAGCAAAGTCTTTATCCTCTCCTTGGGAGAAACAGCCACTGCAGGCCAACCCCAGACAGCACACAGCAAAGGGGCAGTACTTCTTGTTCAGTTTTCCCAGCTTTTCTCCTGGGCAGAGATTCCTCTTGAATCCAGAAGTAATCTAAAGCTCTGCGGTCTGGGCCCAATCTTTATATTCCATTTCTCTTTGTTCTCTTGTGGCAGAGGGGCTCTGTGCTCAGTCATAACCAGTTCTGTCCTTTCTGGTCCAGATTCCTGGCAGGAGGTGGAGACAGCATTGTGTAAGGCAAACCAGGCCCATTCAGGTGAAAGGAAATCTCCTCCCCCTACTCTAAATGCAGCCCAGGTCTATTCAACCCAGCCCTGACTCATCTAGGAAAGGCAGGACACACATCAACCCCCCCAGTGGCTGTCTACAGTGAATGCACATGCCCAGCCCTTGCCACTCCAAACCCAGTCAATCCACAAACCAGCATAGGCTCACAGGATGGCTAAGCAAGAAAATACCTACTTTCTAAAAGTGGTATTTTCAAACACATAGTATAAAAGTCATCTTTACTAAAAGATGCATTTTTATATTCTGAGTTCAGGCATACTAGACTCCATTTTTCTATCTTGTCCCAGTGGAAAGTTATACTTATAAGATGCTATAAATAAACTCCCATTCTATCCAATGGGACAGATAGCCTTGCAATAGTGAAAAACAAAATACACTGTATTTCACTATCAGGACATGTCACACACATCAGTACATGTCCTACCTTTCACATACACTGAACCCTGCCCACAGGGGTACCTTGGGCCTACCTTAGGGGTGACTCACATGTAATAAAAGGGAAGGTTAGGGCCTGGCAAGTGGGTGCACTTGCCAGGTCTACATGGCAGTAGAGACTGGGAGCAGACACTGCAGTGGCAGGTCTGAGATACATTTACAGGCTACTCATGTGGGTGGCACAATCAGTGCTGCAGGCCCACTAGTAGCATTTGATTTACAGGCCCTGGGCACACACAGTGCATGGTACAAGGACTTAGTAATAAATCAAATAAGTCAATAATGGAATCACCAATATATAATAACAATTTAAACAGAGAGAATATGCACTTTAGCACTGATCAGCAGTGGTAAAGTGCCCAGTGTCATAAAACCAACACAAACAGAGTCAAAAACAGGAGGCCAAAAATCAAAAAGTCTGAGGGTAAACCCACTAAAAAAGCCTCACCAATGGGACTGCAGGGAAGTCTCAAGGCCCCCACGGTCCCTGCAGGCTCCCCACCCCCTGCGGAGTAGGTCTGTCAGCGGGTGTGTGAGCGCCTGAGTGTGTGAGTGGGTGTTTAAGTGTCTGTGTGGGTGTGTCAATATCTGTGTGAGTGACTGGGCCATTACAGAACCACACTGGCCCCTTTATCTAACAAGAGTCCACAGTTGCACAAAATATCTACTCAAGTGGAGTACTTTCTTCTGGTTAATTAGTTACTTCTCCCTCGTTGGGTAAATGTCGAGTGCATATTCTACACTACATCTGTGTAATGGACCACGAGGAAATGTCTCCAGTGACCTTGTGTGCATTTTGGCAATGTGATTGTTCCTTCTGCGTCCTTATCCAGAAATCTGTGATAACATGAATCCTCCTATAAAGAGGACAACAAGACTACAAAAAGGTAAATCTCCATCAAAAAGGATACTTCCTCTTAGCTATATGAAGTAAGTGCTTCTGTGTTTGGAGGAGATGTCCTCATATTTAAGCCTGGACGGAGTTCGTGGAGTTCCACTACGCGGAACTCAGCGAAGTGCAAAAAAACCTCTGCCGCACTACGCAGAGCTCCGCGAGCGGCGGAGTTTCTTTAGACAAATGCAGTTCGCGGTGATTTTCAGTGCCAGGTGCTTGTCTGCACTGTGCAATCATCACGAACGGCATCGTGCACAGCGCAAGCGGGCGCTGCTTCCTTTCTGCCGCTCGAGTAGATTTTTACTCGAGCAGCAGCTTTCTCAACGCTAGCGGGCGGTTTCTCAACACGAGCGGTCACGAGCATACGCGACCACTCGCAATGAGAAATCTGACCGCCTGCGTTGAGAAATCTCGCCGGGAGGTTGATTTTCCACGCTTGCGCTCGCCAACTTGATGTTGACGATTGCGAACGAGGAAAAATCTCGCCGGGAGGTGGATTTTCCTCGCTCGCGCTCGCCAACTTGACATTGATGAACGCGAGCGAGGGAAAAAACTCTGCTCCGCTATGTGGAGCTCAGTTTTTCAGAACTCCGCAAGCTACGCACAACGCGGAGTGCAGAAAACTCCGCAAACTCCACGAGTGGAGTGGAGTTCACCGCCCAGACTTACTCATATTCCTCGGCATGGAGAATGCATCCACAAAATAGGTGGGAAGCACACCAATGGGCCTTTTGGTAAGCTGTGTATCATCCTGGCTACTACTATGGTGGGCGGGGAAGCCCACCAAATTATTAGAACAGGAAGGGGGCCACACATCTCTACTCCCCAGGCCAATTTCAGCCCCAGGGATCCCAATCCCTAGGGCCTGGCCACAATACAGTTGGGGGCTGCGCGGCCCCCTCCCCAGGCCAATTTTGTACCCATGGACCCCATCCCCTATGGCCTGGCCTTAAAAGGCTGGATGCCCTGGAGCCCACCCATGGCACCCAGTCAGCAGTGCTAGGGACTGCAGGGGGAGCCTGAATGTCCCCACTGCCTCTGTCGACTCCCGACCTCCAGCGGCAGCCAGCATGCTATTACACACAGGGAGCTGCTAAACATGCAGCTCCCTGTGTGTGAGAGCAAACGTTTCATCTTGTAGAAGCCATCTTTCTTATATGATACCAAATGCTTGAAGATTCTGACCCTGTTAAGTTGACATAAAAATCTCTGCACAAAATGGTTGTACGTTTCCATTTTGTCTTAAGTAAAACTGCTATTGTAACGCAAGGCTTGCACAAGAAGGATCCGAAAATAGAAAAGCTTAGCTACACAGATTTCAGCATATTGTATTGCGAAATGCTTCTGATACGTGTTATGAAAAAGTACCAACATAATACATTGCATTACAGTGGAAAGTCCCCTAAGCTGCCTACTAAGACACGTGGTCAGCAACAGTATATTTCGGACCATAGATGGTATGGCGCAGCTTAGGTGGTTGCCAATTGGTCAAAAGACCCATGCTTACCCATGCTTAATTTGTGTTACGTATATTATGATGCTGCATCCTTTGTGATTTGGGCCTATAAAACTTGTCAGGAACGTCACATCATTGGACATTCAGTGACTTTGCTGTCTGTCTCCGTGCCGCACGTATTTGCATTGTTTGTTGGTCTCCAATAAATTGTGCCATCTTTTGTGCTGACAGAGTATTATATTTGTGGTATTATTTCTTATTTCAGCTCCTACATTTGGTGAGAGAATGCGACTCCAGAATGCATGTCTTCTGCTGCGGCGGGCTGCTGCCTTCCCCTTCGAGCGGGGGTCTGAGGTCCGACCACGACGCTTCCCTGCCTTCGAGGTCTCTCTCTCTTCCTCCGCTCTGGGCTGGATGCTGCAGCTGGCCGTGAGTAGTTGTCACATCTCTGTGCTTCTCATGCTCCCTGTTTCCCCAGGTTCTCTCAGCACATAATGATGGCTTTGTGGGCCTATTGTCATGTGCTCTTTCTCCTTCTGCCTCACCCTACTCCTCGTGGTTGGGTTTTTTGGCATTGTGTGATCTCTGTGGTTGCCCTGCTGGTGGGAGTCTTGGCCCCTCCCTTTCTTGTGTTTTTGGGTTTCTCACCACGCTGTCGATGGCGGCTCTGTTGGTGACTGTGTATCTCTCTCTGGTGTGCACTTCTGGCGCTGGGGCAGTGCTGCACCGTCTTGTTGCCTCTCGCCTCTGGCAGACACGGTTGCCGTTTCCCTGCGTGTTTCCTTTCGGTTGTCCCTGGCGGTGGGCCAGTTACAATGGGGAGGAGTATTTGTTTTGGTCTCGGTTTTGGGTTTCCTCTCATGTATATCCTCTGAATGTGCTGTCCTCTGTTTTATTCCCTCTCTTTTTCCGTCTGCTGTCGTTGCCACTGGGCGACAGTTGGCTCACGGGCCCCATTGCTTTTGCACTACTGGTACAGTTCTCTCCGTCTATGCCGCCTGACCATGTGTTTCCATATTTACTCAGGTGCTTTTAAATTTGGATTTTAGTTACTGAGCTGTCGCCTTCACCCAGGGCACTGGAGAGGGCAAATATTCAGCATTTTCCATACCAGCAGTGACTCTCTGATTCTAAGAAGCCCTTTGACTGACGGTGGGTCGGAGATGGTGAAGTACTGCAGTTCCCTGTCTTGCCAGCAGAGACTCCCCAGCCAGGGGCCGAAGGCTTCAGCCGTGAGTAACACAAGAGGTTGGTGGGCATTACCAGACGGGACATCACTAGGTGAGTGCTGGAGGAGGTTTCCCCTCCTCAGATTTTGGGTGGTAGCAGGTATTGCTTCGCGTTGTAGCGATAGCAGGTAATGCTCCCCAGGTTTAGGGCTGATGCAGGAATAGCTCCCCGGTTTGGCACTGGTATTGCATATCGTAGGTGGCTAGCAGGTGGTGCTTCCCCCTGGTTGTTGCAACAAGTATTTTGGCGCCAGTTTTTGTGACATCCCTGGTGTTGGTGCTGGTAACCACACTGTAGTGTAGCCAGAGGGCGGTCCACTCTGGTGCACTGCCTTCTGCTGGACACCAAGGGTGGTCTCCAGATGTGAATAGGCGTCCACCTACTCATAACAGGGAGGGGTTGGTATTGCATTATATGCATTCATTTGAAGTACTGTTATTGTATTGTATGCATTTATTTGAAGTGCTTTTATTGGTATTTTGCGACTGACCTTTGATATGCTAATTATATGTCAAATGACTGATTACCAGCCGCCTTAATACAAATGTTACTTTGAAATGTCACAATACTATGTTGATGCAAACTGTTGAATGGACTAACAGACCTCCTAACGTTTACTTTGTATTAGACAGATGACGCTCTGCCTGTGTGATATTTCTCATCGCACTTGAGGTTCCGATTATCCTCTTTCTGGTACCACTATTATTATTTTGATACTAGGTTAGGAGTACATCACTCAGCCATAGCACACAGTACAACACAGCGCCGCTGCGCAGGGACTGAATTCCTGCTTCTGTATTTCATGTGTATGCCTGTAACCTTTTATACTGTCCAAGGAACGCCAGTACCACATGAATGTTTTTTCTCCCTTTCCAACTTGTGAATGCTTTGGTGAACTAGTAGCAATTGCATTGTTTGTTGAATGACAGATGGCTTCCTCTGTTTTTTCAAAGGCTTCAGGCTGGCCGAAAGTGTGTGGTAGCATTCGTCTTTCCTATTGTGTCACCTGGCATTAACCTAACAAGCCACCTGTTGTTTTTCCAAGTCCAGTATAACTGAACTGTTGGTAACGCAAGTAGGGTCAGCGCTTTTGCACACACTTGCAGAATGGGGAAGTTCAGGCTCCCCTGCCCAACGCACATTACACACCGGCATTCTCTGCCACAGGGGCACAACGCACCGAGCTGTCCCATGATGAATAGACCTTTTGCAAATCTCTCGCGCACAAACTCATGAATGGGGAAGTTAACGAAAGAGAACTTTCAATAGAATGTTTCAAATATTGCTTCTCTTGTAACAATGGGACAGGAAGGAGCCTTTGCGGCTTCCAAGTTCTGTAGAAAGAAAAATGAGCTGTTAAAATTATGCACAGAAAAACAAATACAATACTGCGTCCTATTGATAATGCGTGGAAATAACTTTTTGACGATAATTCACTAGATGACACATTTACGGCCAAAACATGGTGAACTTTGGTATGGGACATCAGCATTTATGCACATCAGACAGCCCATGATATCACCACACTAGAAAGGCCTTAAATAGAACACAGTCAGCTCTGCCTCAACAGGCTCACAAAGAGAGTTTTAGTCGTCCCAATTCCGGCACCACCACACCACCACCCCTCTGTAGTACAAAAGAAAATACTAAAAATGACTCCTCTAAATGTAGCACTCCACGGTGCTTATGAGCTGCAAGCCATGGCCCTAAGAAAAGATGGAATACAGGAACAGCCCCCCCTCTCTCCAGATTATAGTTGGGATGTAGCCAAATTTACGTTCACAGATTTCTTTCCAAGTGCCCACAACACCCACATTGATAATGCCCCTGTGAAATGTGTCCCCTCCACCTGGGGAGAAGGAAAATAAAGTGGCATATGTACATGTCTCATGGTCCAGAGCAGATCTCATGTCCTTTACCAAAGACTTTCCGAAATTACGTGAAGAACAAAGAAGAGGGTACACAGAACTAATGAGACAGGAAGCGAGACAAATAGGTGGAATGGAATGCACACTAACTACACCCATCATTCCAGGACCACTAGAGTTAAATGCAGCAGCTATGAGTCTCTCAATTAACATGCTTGCAGCTGGCCACATCTGATTTCAAGCTTCTAAGGCACAAAAATACACTGGAAAGCGTGTTTCAGACCGCTCGAGGAGACATGACCTCTCTTGAGACAGGTAGCACCGATGATAATTTCGTAGAGTAAAAAGAGTGAAAAACAATAGTTACTGAGAAATGTTCTACCGAACAAGGCCTTTGATATTATGATATCTTGAAGGGTTAAAAAAATAATTTATAAAAAGATCCACGCTGGCCACAGACTCTGGGCATTGCGCCAAGACCAAACCACACACTACAACAGTTTTCTGTGGGTATGAACAGAACTGGTTAAAAAATATATATATTCTTAGCAGCGGAGAATGGAAAGGAATGCAAATACTTAACGAAGAGAAGTGTTATTTTGTGTACATGCACTTTAATATTACGGTTTGTTTCCTAAACATTTTCATTTTCAGATGCAAGAACGTCAGAGAAAAGATGTTTGTTTCTCGTACGTGTCTGTTTTATGTCTTGTCTTGTTTCCTCGTATGTCTCTTGTAAATTGACATTGTAAGGGCCAGAGTAATGGCATCCCAAGGCCCCCGTCTCGCCACTATCTCACAGGTGTACATTACAACAGGAGATATTTGTTGTCAGGTAGCCAGAGTGCCCTGCACAGCATTACTTTCAGGAAAACAGTCTACAGCAGAAGTGTTAAAGATAGTCTTGTAAAGTTCTCCAAATTCAAAGTGTATTTCATGAACATGCAGAGCTGTTTCATTTCTGTACATCAGGTTACTTCAGTGCATTGATAGGTATTGTCCCTGTTTCAAGTGCTAGTTTTTTTTTTTTAATTGTGCATTTGAACATATTAGCTATCTCCCAACCATGGCAACAATGCCTGTATTGAGCTAAAAGATGAATGATCTGGGTGGCCTGGGTTCCCATTATTCAGAAAGATGTTGTAAGTTGATAAAAAACTTACAACAGGATCACACTATTAGGTCAAGTTAGGTAGCTGGCTTGTTTTCCCCATTTCTCACTCCACAGACCGCCGCCTAACATATAACACAGCCATCCTCACAAGCACATATAGAATAGCACTAGGTATATTGAGTTCTTGAAGGGTTTTGCCTAATTAAATGGCGCAAGGAGAAGTACTATTTTATTTATGTATCTAAAAGAAATATTGTGTATGTATATTAATGTTTTTCATTTCTAGGTTCTTCAGAGTTGCAGAAAATATTATTATAACGAATTACATTGTAAGGTGGAATGTGCTAAAATGCATTCTAATGCAGTGCATTCACCAGGGGCTACAAAGGATAGGATAAAAAGTAGTAATATTATGTTTATATATTGATATTTAGTAATAAGTATATGCCAATGCAGAGGGATAGTGTGCATTGAATAACTGTGCTTCGTATTATAATGTTTTAAGGATACAATGTGTACAGATTTAATATGTCTTTTAATATACAGGTGCAGTCTTTCAGGGTGTTTGAAAATAGGTTTCAAGGTATAAGGGATTGGCACACAGGGGTGTGGAATTTAATAAAATATCTACTTGTCCATGGGGCACGTTGCTTCTTAAATATACTTGTCCTGTAACAAAATCCACTAGTCCCTTTTGTGCCATGTAATGCGGCGAGAAATTATGGCAGCAATCTCATTATTTAAGAGCTCTGAAATAGCCTTTCTGATTATGCTAGGGCACCTTCCATAGTAGGCTTTGAATACTAACAATTCCCTTATGTTGCCACGTTTCCGCAGATCTACATACTGGGGCTGAAGGTAATGGTAAGCAACAGTTCCAGGGCTGGAATGCCCTTTTGAGTCTGTGCAAACCTACTAACTTGCATGTTTTAAGGGTTTTCACCAACTCTTCTCTAATCTTTTCCCATACTGAAAAAGGTTGGATATTTACTCCTGACAATGGCAGACATAAAACTTCTTCCAGGGTTGGGAAGAAAAGTGGCTGGAGGAAAAGTGAACTTGCAATCCCTCAGATTTTCGCTTGAGCAAATCTACACCTGCATATTTGCTCATGCTTAAATGCAGTTCACAAATATTTTCTAGGATACTATTTATTGGCCTACTTCTGTAAAGTCTTGTGAATTCACAAACGTTGTATATCTGCACTTAATCCAAGGACATGGGTGCACTTTATTTAATAATTGGGCCCCTAATTAGGTCTGGCGTTAACCATGACCTTTTATGTTTATTAAAATGTTGTCTCTCTCCCTCTCTCTCTCGGCTAGCTTCACTGTGAGTGACTGAATTCTGTTCTTTCACAAGGAGCATATCGACACACAGTTGTTTTATTCAGTGCCAGGAACTACTGTGCAATGTGTGATTTTTTTAGACCAAAACAATTTTTGCTTTTTCCAATGTTTGTTATAATGGTGAGGGCCCAACAGCTCCCACACCAATGAGGTTTCACAAAAATAATGCCAAAACAAGTCGCGCATTGACAAAGCCAAAAGGCTGACCAACAATTTCAGACCTACTGGCTTTACCAATGCTTGTTTATTTTTATGTTGCAAAGAAATGGTACCTACCTTTTTCCAGTAGTTTAGCAAAATGTTTTTGCATTTTTTTTGTGAACATTTTATTTTGAAAGCAAAGAATTATCAATCTTGCTTTCAAGCTTCTGCAAATATTTGCATCTAATCGGAGAGCATTCTGAGAGCAGTATACATAGCCTCACATTGCTAAATATTGAAAACGTGTGTACACATTTTTATATTCTAACCACTGTCAGTAGTGCAGTCTGAGCTTACAACATTTACTTAGAGCGCTCACCATAATAATAAAGCCTTTGCATTAATGAACAATAAATACAAGTTTGAACAGCATTAACACATGGACACAAATATTACCTTTACTGCAGACAATGCCTTTCCCTGATCCATAATGTGGTACTGTAAACTGGCAGCCAAAGGGTTTGTGCTGTAGGGGGTTGGACCTACTTGTCCCAAGGACAAAATACACATGAAAACTTGTTGCCTTTGACCCCAAACAATATGTCCTGGGCGTGGGGTTATAGGAATTCCACATCCCTGGGCACAGTTTGACAACTATGAGTATTTTGATTCCCAAAGGTGTTACTGTGACAGAGATTTTCATCTGTGTTTGCTGTTGAGACAAGCTATAGTACAATGTTTTAATTCTTCTTTTGCTTTCGGAGATAATGAATTTCTTTTTAAAGTCTTGTACAGGGATGCCAATATAAATTTTAGGTTCTTTCCTTCATCTCCCTACAGAGTGTAATAGGTTTCCTGTTTTCAAAATGTTTGCATGCATGTGCTTAATGATAAACGTTTTCACCCTCTCATATCTGGTTAGAAAGCTCCACTGGTGCAAATGTGTTCTATAATTCTGACAATTTGGCCCACACATTGTGCCACTACTGATTTCTCACTTAATGGCACAACTATTGCAAGGTCTGTTGCCACCAAAGAGAGTTGCAATTGTAGAATGTGCTGCACACACCTCCTCCAAGGACTATGTATCACGAGGTAAAGTCTTCATTGATGGAGAGAAAAAGAAAAAAAAGAATAGGGAATATGGATCGGCCCAAATGGAAAAATATGTTTACCAAAGATAATGCTTGCTCCCATGGCCCGACTTTTTCATGGTCCATCACATGTAGGATGTGATGGAATGATCAGACTGTCTTCCTAATGCTGGTACAACGGTAACATTGGTAAGGGTACTTCCACTGCCCCCGGCCACTACCCTTCCCCACATGAAATGGACTTCATCAACATGCCCCCCTACTCAAACGTACAAGTACGTGTTGGTTATTGTGTGCATGTTCAGCAAATGGACTGAGGTATACCCATCCAAGAACTGCAAAGCACAAACTGTTGCCAAATGCCTCCTGAAAGAGTTTATACAGCGCTTTTAAGTACCTATGCTTTTGGGTTCTGACAATGGGCCAGCGTTCATCTCACATGTGATTGAGGGGTTGTGCAAGGGGCTAGGAGGTACACAGAAACTACATTGTGTCAATCATCCACCAGCAGTGTGCGCTGTTGAGAGAAAGAACGGAGTGTTGAATAATAAGATAGGGAAGATTTGTGCATCCACTAAACTGACCTAGATTGATGCACTACCACTTGCTCTGTTGTCCATGAGAAGCACCTCAGACAGAGTGACAAAGCTCAGCCCACATGAAATAGTGTTTGGATGGCCAAAGAACATTCCAGGCCACATATCTATTGTCTCTCTGTCCGTATCTAATAATCTGCTTCTTCAATACTGCAAAAGACTAACATCGTCAGGTGCTGTAGGCCCTTCCTGAAGCAGAGGCACCAGCAGCCCATGGCCTCCAGCCAGGGGATTGGGTTTGGATAAAAGCCAACATCAGACGGCACTGTCTCAACATCAACAGCAGTCAAGTGTGACTTCCTGGATCCATGGCTCTCATACAAAGAAAGCAGTAATGCCACCGCCACCACAGGAGTCTCCAGTGCCTTCCCCTGCATCACATCAAGGACAGCCTCGTTACAACATGTGTGAAATGAAAAGTACCAAGTGAGAATGGTATCCCAGCTCATCCTGAAGGGTTGCCTGTGCTGCACACAGCAGAGAAAGGAAGAGTGTGTAAGCGGGCCCCAACTCAACTAAAGACGTCTGGAACATCAATGCCCCAACCCCTCAGTCTACAAGCTGTGACAACAAGACATCTTTGCCTTCGTCATCACTTTGTTTTCTTCATATTGAAAGTGCCTAAGTAATAGAAGTGCTTGTAACCTCTCAAATTACTTGAAGACAGGCACCAACGGTTACTTTTCTGTTTACAGGTATGATCACTGAGGCTCTGCATTATTCCTCGGCAGACTTTTGAAGAGAGTGAAAGTGCAACAGAAGATAAGACATTATTCCAACTAGTCACACTAGCCACACGTATCAACGACTGGAACAATGCCTCAAGACTTTCAGAACAATGAGAGAATATGGCAATGGGTGCTACTAGCAATATTATCCCCCATTGTTGCCGTTATAATGACTACGCTCATTCTAGTGTATTGTGCTCACATTGCTATACCTAGCACTGGCCCAGAGATACTGCTTAAATGACACAGAGATATTGTACCAAAATGAATAAATAGAATAGATACACTCACCTGGAAGTTCCATTGTCAATGTTACAGACCACAACATTTAGAAATAGCATTAGGAAAGGTTTGGGAAAGTACACACCACAAATATAATTAAGAAATGACTAGGTGTTATAGGACACAAATTGCAAAGAATACAATAGAAAGGGAGCATATTGCGAAAGGGCATCAATGATAGTGCTGCATAGCAGTGGTAGTGTTGGTTCTCGGAGGTTCACAAAGTTCAGAGTAGTGGGTTGCACTATGGTCAGGATAATTTCACTAAGTGGGCACAGTACAACTGTACTAGTTTCAACACCCTGCCTACTAAGGTGTAATTTTGAGGTACCAACATGATGCTGGGGAGGCCCTGCGAGTAAGATGTAGTGATTTGGTATCAGATGGGGCAATGTAGAATTCATCTTTCTTATATGATACCAAATGCTTGAAGATTCTGACCCTGTTAAGTTGACATAAAAATCTCTGCACAAAATGGTTGTACATTTCCATTTTGTCTTAAGTAAAACTGCTATTGTAACGCAAGGCTTGCACAAGAAGGATCCGAAAATAGAAAAGCTTAGCTACACAGATTTCAGCATATTGTATTGCGAAATGCTTCTGATACGTGTTATGGAAAAGTACCAACATAATACATTGCATTACAGTGGAAAGTCCCCAAAGCTGCCTACTAAGACACGTGGTCAGCAACAGTGTATTTCGGACCATAGATGGTATGGCGCAGCTTAGGCGGTTGCCAATTGGTCAAAAGACCCATGCTTACCCATGCTTAATTTGTGTTACATATATTATGATAATGCATCCTTTGTGATTTGGGTCTATAAAACTTGTCAGGAACGTCACATCATTGAACATTCAGTGACTTTGCTGTCTGTCTCTGTGCCACATGTATTTGCATTGTTTGTTGGTCTCCAATAAATTGTGCCATCTTTTGTGCTGACAGAGTATTGTATTTGTGGTATTATTTCTTATTTCTTATTTCAGCTCCTACAATCTGTTTCCCTGCCGCTTGACAGGGGGCAGGGAAACAGATGAAAACTTAACTCCAAGCAAGCTGGAGCAGTTTAACATCTCCCGCTTGCTGGGAGTGGAGTTTGTGTTTGCTCTGACATGGTGGGAGCTGTCAAAGCTCCCTCCAAGTCAGAGCAGGCAGCTAAGTCCTGGGGGTGGGCAACCCTGGACACATGGAGCCGACCCTGGAGGTGGTGGCAGTCGCTAGGGCCATTAATGGCTCCAGGAGTGGGACCACGTGGCTCCCCTCCTCCTGTATTCACAGGCTGACCCTGTATTAATTTTATAGTTCCCAGGGAGAAAGTGATCTCCGGGGTATGGGGGTCCACATGGCCCCCTGCATATTGTTTTATTTATCGCCCTGGGGAGGTGGTGGTCCCTGGGGTTTCTAGGAAGCCCAGGAGGGGGGTCTACATGACCACCCCTTCATTATTATAAATAAAGCCCTGGGGAGGTGGTGGTCCCTGGGGCTCCAAGAGCCTCAAAAGGGGGGCCCGTACGACACCCTCCTTTTATTAAACAATGCCCCTGGGACCTGGCCCACCCAGGGGCTCTTTTCAAAACCAACGTGGGTGCCCACACTTGCTCTTTTTAGAAAAAAAAAAAATTATAGAAAATTGCGGCGGATCCGTGACTCCGGCAAAAATGAAGAAACATTTCTTTGCCCTTAATGTGTGCCTCTGGGACCACAGGACCAGAGCTAAGGGGTCAGGGTATTCCTACCCTGCCCCCTTTCCCTGCCCCCTTTTTTAAATGTTTTTTCAGGGATTTGTCAGAAGCCGAGTCCCAAGATGGCTGCCAACACTTTCAGGTTGAAGTGTTGGCAGGCAATCAGACCCTTCGCATCCCTAGATATACAAATTTGGATTTCTTTTAATGACTCTAAAACTACTGAATGGATTTACATCAAATAACAAAAAGCACTCTTTCTGGACCACGAGCTAGCTTTCTGCCAACTTTGGTGTAATTCCATCCAGCAGTTCGGGCTGTAGTCGTGTTATGGGAATTAACATGGGAAAAGCACTTTTTTTGACCCTCCCTTTTTCTCGGACCCTACTTAGATGGATTGCCCCGAAACTTTCCATGCACAACAAGTCCCAACTTGACACTTTTTTTGGACAATTTCGTGAAGATTCAACAAACAACACCAAAGATATAGGCAAGTCAAAAAACGCTTTTTCCATGGAAATTAGGTCCTAACTATATAACTACCTACTGGCGACCGCCAGTAGGTAATATATATATATATATATGAAGATATATATATGTATGTATATATATGTATATATAAACCAATGGTTACAGGGATGTTATAGTTAGGTTTGGATTTTACACACACAAAACCATAGAAATTCAGCAGTTATAGGTATAGTTATCTGTAAAGAGATTGAGCGTGTCCTCCTGTTAGTTTGAAGTGATTTCTTATTTCAATGATCAAATGTAATACAGTCTAATGAGTCCGAATACTACTTCTTTTGTAGTTTCATTATTTTATTTTACATCACATGCTTCCATCATATTAATCTCAATTTCACAGATAGATAGTTGTAGGAACAGCCAACACGTATTTCTCCCCCTGGTGGCCCGTTGGCCTGGGGCTTTCTCAAGACTGCAAAGATATGATGCAAGACATCAGTCCTAGATTTTAATACGACTCAAGTGTAACCACCACCAGATGCAGGGTGAATAAGGACATCAGTCCCATTAAGAATACAATCCCAGCATCATGCTACCTACGCATCTGTATTAGAAATTACTTGCCGCTAGTGTCAAGGGCAGGATGTGCTAGTGGCAGAGAGGTCAAGCCAATATAGTCACGTCTTATTGTCACTTCAAAGCATTGAATTATTAGCCTTTGATGGAAACAAGGGTATCACTAAGATGCTGACTGTCATGCAGTTTGTGTGTGGTCAGTGTGTTCTTATTACATGTAGGGGACAGGGATTGACAGGAGTGCTGGCAAATTCATTATAATCATGCAATCGGGGTTATGGACAGAGTTTGATGTTGAATAATCCATGCATTGTTTCCACCATAGTCAGTGTAATTTACCATATACAAGGGACTAATGCTTATGGTATGTGCTTGAGTCCTAGTGCATGATAATTATCAGTTGCCCAACCGTGTTTATATAACATGCTCAAGTTAACTTTCAAACTTATATAAACTTTTATACAAACATGATTGAGCCATATACCTCTTATATTCACTCAGTCATCAAAGTTGTCAACATTGTAATACGTATCTCTTGAAGGGTGTTAAACAGCAATAAAGGTGAGCTGGAGGTATTATTCTTCTAGGAAAAAAAACATTATATTGCAGGAGGTCGAAATGGAATTACCCGAAAATCTGCAGGGCGATATTATAACAAACAAATGAATTTTGAAAAGCCTCTAACATAATGAGCTAGAGCCCGCCCTATAATGTTATGGTAAACGTACTGGAATCCTCCCGTGCCAGTCAAATAGATAATACCCGGTAATAGATTTTCAACTAAAGTATTTATGGGCTGCTATTTTGGGCAATATGTTAAACATTTTAAAATGACGTCGCGAAGGACTAATAGGTACGAGATCTATAAATGAATACAAAACAAATATTGCCTGATCGAGCCAGGTAGGTCTAAAACAAATGTGATAGGAGCCACCATTACTCATGTTTCGATAAATAAGTGTCTATGTGTCCAAAAGGCGATCTCACTCAGGCAGTTAACATATTAAACATCACCGCTGGGTAGCCATTAAAAACGATTTAGTGTGTCTGGGCTACGTATTCATCGACATCATACAATAGTTATAAACGCATTAATAGTTACTTGTTACAATCTTAATGTTAGCATACTACTCATGAAATTTAGCTCATTTTTCAGTTTTATGTCCTGGGTCAAATCCCTCGTATCCATGTATGCCAGTGCTATGCGGCGTGTAATACGGACGCCATATTTATATGTTAGAAAAAGGACAACGGGACCGGTCCTTTGTCTAGGCTGTATAAGATCTGAGCGCCATTTTGGAATGACTCCTAGTTAAAGTGAACTGCTTGTATAGCATTGTGTATTCTACATGCAGGTTGCTATTTTACAAATTCTATGCTGGTTGTTAGTCCAATATCAAGATTGATAAAAGAATGGCTGTCAATTGTAGTTGAGGTAGATCACACTACTTGCATTCACTGCCTTCCTTCTTTCATTTCTCAATGGAAGTGGGTGTGGCCCTTTTCAAGTGGAATCAGCTGGTCATTTGTAATACCTGATCAAACAGATAATGTTCCCATGTAGGGAGTAATGATATTTTCTAGATGCCTATATAATATGGGCATTGATAATTGTTTGGCCTCCTGCATTTGAGTTATTTAGGGGATATCTTTAGGAAACAGGCTAAGGACGAATAGGGGCAGTTAGACCAGGAACCAATCATAATTTCGTTTGGTACAATATTAGTAAAAACATCACAAGATCCGAAATCTGAAAGATAATTTATCATCAGTGATACAGGTTGAAGGATTTTGAGAAAAATGCATAAAGGAATTACCATTTTATTAAACGGCTATTTGAGTTGAATCATTCTATTTATATGCGCCCTTAGGAAGAGTCAAATAGAGAGAGGGTATAGTGTAGAGAGTAAAGGAGAGAAAGGAAGAAAGAAGAAGAAAAAGTGGAGGAAACATATTGGAAAAAATTGAATTTTAAACGGATGTCGAAGGCTGAAATGTTCTGTATGTATATTTTGGAAGGTCCGGCTGGCTATGACATAGTTCACTGGTGTTGGATCTTGCGTTTTCTTGTCGTGAGGCATAGTATTTTTTCATATCATCCATCAGATTCCTTTATCGGCAACCAAGGTGAAAGTAACTTCATTCTTAAGAGGTGTAAACTGTCTTGATCCATATTAGGTTGACATGGTTGTTGTTTACTCAGTGTATAGAGGCATAGATAAGGAATAATTTGTGTCTTGGTTTAAAGCCAATAGTGTCACTCCGAGTCTTTATTCAGTCCTTTGGCCACAGTATCAAATCTGATGATTAGAGCACTTTCTTGTTGTCGCAGTTTGAGTTCTAAGTTACTGCCTCGTGCATGTTGTGTCAGTCTCACCAAACCACAAAATGAGAAATTCCGTTGGTGTGGATGGTATTTCTCGAAATGTTCTACCAATGGCTGTTTCAGATCGTTTTTATGAATGTTGTGGTAATATTCCTGGATCCTTGTTTTTAGGGGCTTTATTGTGCTCCCAATGTAATGTTGATTACATGTACAGGAGATGAGATAAATTACATTGGTACTCTCGCAGTTGATAAAGTCCCTGATTCGATAAAGATGTCTGTTGATAGCTAGTTCCTTCGTTTTAGCCCTGCCTAATTTGCATATTGAGCAGTTTGAACAAGTGTAAAAGCCAAAGGGTTGTTGGAAGAAAGTTTTCACATCTTTTTTATCCTGGAAAAAGGATGGGCATAGTTTGTCTTTGAGGTTTGAAGCTCCTTTAAAGCTAAACTGTGGCGAGTCATTTATGACATCGGATATCGTGGTAGTACTCATAAGAAGGAACCAGTGTTTTTTAAGGTTTTTGGATATGATGTTGACCATTACTGAATCTTTTCATATAACGAATGGTTGATTTGATTTCCTCAGATTTGCTCTTCTGTAGTGTGGAATTCCAGTCAAATTGTGAATAAAAGTGTTGCGTCTGGGCCAATGTTGTTGGACTGTAGCCCCTTTAACTGAGTCGCTTGGTGATCTACATTGATTTGCAGTTGTAATCTTCTTATAGACTGCAATTCCTGGGAGCTCTTCGGTATTCTCCCTTTGGAATGTTGGCTATAGTATGATGATAGTTATAGTTATCTCAAGTAACTATAACTCATGCCCGAAGGTAACTGCCTTTGCCATGCACAATTTTCTCACCAATAATTTCACTGCAAAGGTTGCAGTGATATTATCAATGATATCATAGAAGATGTCATGAGTGATGACATTTGTGGGGTAATTAGAAGTGCATGGCGAGGGCGTGAGTTATAGTTACATGAGATAACTATAACTGCTACATTTCTATGGTTTTATGTTTGTAAAATCTGAACCTAAAAATAACGTCTCTGTAACCTTTGATTTTTCTCAGTGAATTTCAATTTTTTCATGCTATTTACTAACTATAACATCTCTGCAACCAGAGTGTCTGGGGGTGTGTGAGTGGGTGTGTGAGTGTGTGGTAGGCATGTGAGTGAGTGTGTGACTGGCTGTGTGGGTCTGTGAGTGGTTGTGGTAGTGGGTGTGTGGTTGTGTGAGTAGTTGTGTGAAAGGCTATGTGGGTTTGTGAGTGGTTTTGTGGATCTGTCAGTGAGTGTGTGAGTAGTGTATGGGTGTGTGAGTGGCTGTGTGAATCGTTGAGTGGGTGTGTTAGTGGTTTTGTGGGTCTATGAATAGGTTTGTGAGTGACTGTATGGGTGTATGAGTTGTTGTGTAGGTGTGTAAGTAGGTGTGTGATTGAGTGTGTGAGTACATGTATGGATCTGTTGTATGTTTTTTTTAGTTGGGGTCTGGATCCCTGGATCCTCCCCAAAACCACCCAAATTGGGAAGGATCCACGGATCCTTGTGTGGTAAATAAAAATGTTTTTTGGACCATTTCTTGCTCCTGATGGGTTCCTCACAGACCCCTGCATTAGTCCCATGGGGTTAGTGTACCTCTACCCTGACCCCTTCTATCACTTTTTAACTTTATTTTCCCTTCTGGGAACCGAGTCCTGATGAACAAAATGGTGGCTGCAACTTTCCTTTCAGGTTCCGGCCATCCAATCATGGTATTGCTGTTGGCGCGTGGATTTGCGAATCTGAGGAGGATCCGAGGAGAATACGCATCCCTAGATATACAAATTTGTTTTCCAAATAATATCTTGAAAACTACTGAACATATTTATAACAAATAACAAAAAGCACTCTTTCTGGACCAAGAGCTAGCTTTCTGCCAAATTATTTGTAATTCCATCCAGCGGATCAGGCTGCAGTTGTGTCCAAAATCTCTATGGGAATTAATAAGAGAAAAACACTTTTTGACACCCCCCCCCCTCTTTTTTACAAACCCCGCTTGATCGATCACCCCAAAACTTTCCCTGCACAAGATCAAACTTGACAGGTTTTTTTGGAGCAATTTTGTGAAGATTCATCAAACGACCCCTAAAAAACAGGCAAATCAAAAAACGCTTTTTCTAGGGAATCTAGTTCCTAACTATAACTACCTGCTGGTGGCTGGCGGTAGGTAATATATGCACTACCCCTCTTCTCATTTACTAACTTTTGCCCTCTTTGTCTTGCATGCCCTCGTCCTACCTACCCCATGTCACAGTACATTATCCATCTCTCCATCTCTGCTGAAGATAATCTTTTGAGAAGCTGACCTTTCTACCTTGCAGGCAGTGTCAACAAGGAATGAGTCTACCTTACCAGGGACGAGCTTTGTATTCTCTCCCCAGCACAATCTTTCTTGTTAACAGTCCATTTTCCTTTGTGGCCCTCAAGTGGCCTAACTACATGGAACCACTGACGACAGATCACAGGGATCCTGCTAAATAATTAGACAGTATTACTACTAATAATATCTGCTGTTAGAGGCTAATGAGAATCAAAGGCTGGACCAGTAAATGGCAGCAATTATTCATGTAAAAGACAAAAGAACAGATAATCATACATTTGAAATTTTACGTATTAAACACAACATTTCAGAATGCCACAATCTACATGAATTATGGAAGGTTATGTTTTCTGTTTTTTCCTAGAATAATAATTTCGAATGAAATGATTTACACAACAACCCAGAGGCCTATTGTAAAATTTCTGGGATAACCAAACACCCTTTTATTATCATTTTAAATATGTTATAGGTAATCCGGTGAATAAAAGAAACATCACTGATTTAAATGCTAATGCAGTCTGCTTAGGAAAGGAAACGTGCACATTTTCTATTTCTGAGAGAAGATATGTAGCCCACTTAGATGATAAATATTGAGTATTATAGATCATTTTTAGGAAGGAATATGAATAATCAATTTTTATTCGCGTTTGTAAGTGAAGGTAGTTATTATATCTACCCAAGTCAAAATATTTAGGACAAATGACTGCCTTTGAATTTTTCAGATGGCAGCACACAGTGAATTAGAATAGTTTTCAACTAAATATGAAGCTTCTTGCACAATGGCTCACTGGGCAGGGATCTTATTTTAAATTACTTAGCACACTTTATCTATCTCTACCTACCTCCTCGGATGGACCTTAAACTCACAGGAGTCATTTAACTCTAATCTGTTTCCCATTGGCATCAACTGCTCAGGCTACTGCCCCTTTGGCATACTCCTACGACACTATGACCAGAGTTGGGTGGAACTCGTGGAATATGACTCAGCGGAATGCCGCGGAGATATATAAAAACTCTGCAAGATTCCACGGAGTTCCGTCAACGTGCAGAAATAGGCATGTTGCACTGCACGTGCTGTGATTTAGCACTAGGTGCACAGTTCCACACTGAAAAATCCATGCAGATGACACTACGTGGCATGCCAAAGGGCGTAGCTACTCGAGTTGATTTTGCTGCCACTCAAGTAGATTTTCAACTTGAGCGGCAGCCTTGTGACCATGAACGGTTGCAACCGCCTGCATTAGAAAAATCTCACCGGATGACCTCCTAGCGACCAGGAATTGAGCTAGAGGACACCAAATCTCACTTGGGGTCACCAACTTACTATTCTGGAGCTGCATGGGAGAAAAAAGTCCACCGGCAGAACATAATTTTTCACCCACCCCTAACTATGACCGACCTCTGTGATTTACTGCATGAGCGGCTGCCACCTCTGTTAGTCCTGCTCGCTGATACCAGTTGCTTATTTGTTGTAGTCCTGTTGATTAGGTGCTGTAATAATTGGACCCCTACCAGATTATCTCCTTTGTTTGTTTGTACTACAACCCTTCAATTATCACTGTATGTCTGTCTTGCCCCTTGCACCTAGACTACAGAAGGCAGGCCCCCTCCTTATGCCTACCCAAGCACATAAATGATCTAGGAGCTTATACTGACTGTTGTAGAGGGCCTCTGGCTTATGTTGAGTCCCTAGGCTGCTATGGTAGCCTATTATATCGCAATGACTTAGTCTTACTCACTTAACCACATAACTAAAGCCTGTCCTAATTCCAACAAGCCATTCTAAAAATGCCACTAAAGATTTCAAATTAAAACTCCTCTGAACAACCCTGAAACTCTAGTCCTTGACCATTACTATAGAAACAAAATAGGGTGACAAAAAACTGACCTCCTATTCTTCTCCCCGAACACCTCATCTTGGATCGTCACCTTCAAATAAGTTCTGAAGATTACTAAGATATGTAACATACGCCAGGCCACTGCCACTCATGCTTGTACCCTCTTGACTAAAATTAATATCCCCAGCCTGTTACAACCGCTAATCCTCTCTGAAACACCCCTCTGAATGCACCTTTTTATCTTCTGAGAAATATTGTTACTCAGCACTCCAAAGAAATATCTTGAGAATTGTATGGCTCCACAGTTAGTATAGATCAAATCTCCATACTTCCATGAAATGCAATACGCAAATCTCATTATTATTCACTCCTTTATTGTTGATCTTCTTATAAAAACATTTTTGATTGAAGCCATAGGCAACGTGTTTCGTCCACCTTGACTACAAAGATATATACATAATTTTCAATATGTACATATATTGTTAATGCCATTATACATACACAAAGTTTGCTTACGTTACAATTTAAGTGCCCTATTCTCTGCACACTGCAAGCACTTTGCATTATATCCTCATACTTTAAATTCCTGTTTTATTCAGATAGTCTCTCTTTAAATTAATGTCTTGGCTACATTTTCGTCAGGCCCGCACCATTTTGCCATATGGAATGGCCTTAATTATGGAATTTTAATGTGAGCTAGAAGCGTGTAGAATACTATTGCATGCTGTTTTCTTCTTGAAAAGATCTCTCTGAATGGTGTTTTGATCTATGTATAACTGAAGATAAGGGAAATCAATCTCACATCTATGAAATGTAAGTGACAACTGCACATTGAACCTATTATTATTCAGATACATATGATAGGCCAGCAAATCCTTTTCCAAGCCATTCCATATTATAAGAATGTCATCCATATATCTTCCATACAAAAGAATGTTGTCAACCCAAAGTTGAGCACTCAGACCCCAGGTACGCTCCCTCTCAAACAGGCTCATAAAAAGGTTTGCATAAGATGGGGCAAACCTGGATCCCATCGATGTACCCTGTTTCTAGGAGCCCATCGCTGTACCCTGTTTCTGAAGATACCAAGAACCATCATGCAGGAAGACATTTCATATAAGAATAATCTTAGCCATTTCTAACAGCATTTGCGTGTACTCAAAGTGACTTGCTCTGCGTTTGTAAAGAAAAAATCTCAATGCTTCCCAACCAAACTCCAATTTGATGTATGTATGTAAACTTGCAACATTCATCATCACAAACATGAGATCTTTATCTTTCCATCTAAAGCCTTTTAATTTGTCTAAGACATATTTTCTATCACACAAATAAGAAGGCAAGTTAACAAGAATAGATTGTAAAAAGCTGTCAACATATTGTGCCAAATGTTGCGTCGGTGAGAAATTCCGAGTAATAATCAGCCTCCCTGGTGAAAAATCCCCAGGTTTGTTTATTTTCGGAAATAGATAAATGCATAGAAAATTGGAACAATGAGCTCTAGGATAGCTGTATTCCTCTACTGATAATGACGCAGGCCCTACGGTGCAGCTGAAGATTAGACGCATCACCTGCTCACGGCTGGGAAAATCGACGCATCTCCTGTTTTGTCGTCGCATCGACCCCAGCAGGCCCAGATTTTCCATGCATCGCACCGGTGCGCCAAGTCTTCACTGATGTTGTCCAGCAGTAAGGAACTGAGGCCGCATGTCCGGAAATTGACGCATCACCTCCCCTCACAGTAAGGACCTGACGCATCACCTCCCCTGACAGTAAGGAACCAATGCATCACCTCCCCTGGCAGTATGGAACTGATGCATCACCTCCCCTGGGAGTAAGGAACAGACTCATCGCTTTGCTTTTGCAGCGCCTCACCTCACCTGCACCTGTTTTCGTCTTTGATTTTAATGCATCCCAGGTGCTTTGTGATAAAGGTGACACATCCATAGTTTTCTGTGACTGAACTATTTTTAACCTTTTAAAAGTGATATCTTTGCTTATTTATGTCGATTTTCTTTTTTCGTCGTTTTGGTCTTGTTTTACTTAAAGATTGGTTATTTTTCTAAACTGGTGTGGTGTTCATTTGTGGTGTTTTCCCTGTGTTACTATGTGCTTATGTGCAAATACTTTACACATTGCCTCTGAGATAAGCCTAACTGCTCCTGTCAAGCCACCAAGGGGTTGAACAGGGGTTATCTTGGGTATGTAACTCCCTTACGCTGACTAGAAGGAAGGGTCCCTATTTGGACAAGGTGCAAGCCACTGCCAACTAGAGACCCACATTTCTAACAACATGAATGTACTGTTCTTCATATTGACATCGACTTTCTCAATATTAACTTCAGGACCTTTGATGCTCCAAAGACACAAATTATCAGTTAACCCCTTTTTGTGAGTTTATTTAACAGTGTGAGGAAATCTTCCCACTGTGCAGCTCAGAACAACTATATGCTAAGCAAATTCTCTCCTGAAAGGTAATTCGTATTAATCACTATTTTTTCATTATATTTTGGAAGCACAGGTTTTTGCATTAGACTCAGTGTAATACCTTGCTTATCATTTCCTGTATACTACGAAATGCTTAACACGTTCTCTTCTTCTTATGGTCTGGCTTGACAGCCCAGCTGTCACCAGACAATTATGTGAAAACCAGAAGAAGAGGGGCTTTAGAACTGCCCACATGTTGGGAGTCAGGAGAAATTGTTTTTATGGGGCAGACGTTGTGTTTTTCCACAAAAAGTGCTTGCCCTCCACACTGCTGTGATCATTTTATTTCTCCAGCTGCCTGAGGATGAACTTTCAGGGACAAAAGTAAAACATTCAAAATAAAGAAAAAGAGTGCAGCCAGACAAGGAAAAAAACATTGAGACAAGGGAAAAAAACATTGGGACAAGATTAGACTCTTGAGAGAAAATAGAGTCTCACACCATATTTAAAAGTACTTAAATTGGTGAAACAGTGCAAGTCCTGAGGAAGATCATCCCAGAGAATAGGGGGTGGAACACAAAGGTCTCTGCCCTTGCACATCATATACTACCAGTGCACGTATAAAAGTGAGGCAGTACTCAACCTTAACAACCAGACAGGCTGATAGAAGGTCTCAAAGCCAGTTAGAGAGACAGAGTCAGTCATTTTGAAGGTGCTGTGGGTAACAGAGAGTAATTTAAGCTGGATCATTTGATTAAGAGAGAGTCAGTTGAGTGGTTTCTTTCCTTTGAAACATGGTCAAATTTCCTAAGCTGTTAAAACATCTTGCAGCCATGTTTTGAAGTTGTTAAAGCTTTGAGATGGATTGGTTTGTGAGACCTAGGCAGAGGGCAGTATTGGTGAGAATGGATGGAGGACCCTATCCCTTGCCCACATTCTCTGCAGGGGTAAAAAACAGAGTTTCCTCAGGATCTTTTAGGCAGGCAAGCCCTTTAGACCAGCCTTTCTGAGTTTGCGAGAGGAAGGATAGTTCCTGATTGAAAAGTACTTCCAAATCTTCACTTGACTCACACAATTGCTTGTGATGGCATGTCACCAGACAACATCCCAGCCCCTGCACCTATTATTAGCACCACTGTCTTGTTTCTATTCAGTTTTTTAAAAATCACTGCACATAAAATGCTGAGTGCCCACTAGGCAGTTGTACAGCCACCCAATTGAGCTGGTGGAAGCTGATCAATGTTGAGCAGCAGCTGTGCATCATCAGCATATGAAAATGGTGAGAGCTCAAAGAAGGCTATCACACCACACCACAACTGGATGTAGAAGTTAAACAAAATTGGTGACTAAGCTGAGCCATTAGAGAAGCTGCACAATAGTGAGGTGTTTTTGCACTGAAATGGCGGGAGAGCGACTGAATGTGAGTGATTTGTATGAAATAAGGTAAACTACAGTAGTGCCTGTTCCAATATGAGGAAATCCAACAAGATGGCATTTTTGACAATATCGAAGACCGCTGAGTCTGGAAGGCCGAGAAGGAGAATCCCTCCATGCTATCCCTCTTTCTGGCAGGCCAGTAGCTGGTCTGTGCTTTGTCTCGGACAACACCATATATGTCCTTGACCTAGCAGTTCCAATCTTTCTAGGGGACTTAACAGTCAGTATGCTAGGTGTTTGTACATAATCGTTGCCGAACAGAGTTCAATCAATCAATCAATCAGGATTTATAAAGTGTGGCTAATCACCTGATAGGGTATCCAGGTGCTTGCAGTTCCCAGAGGTTTATTCAAACAGCCAAGTCTTGAGGGCCATTGGGAATTCCGGAAGTGAGGTTATGGTCTGGATGTGTGTGGGGAGGCTGTTCCAGATCTTTGCTGAGATGTGGGAGAAGGTGCATCCTCCACTTCTGCTTCAGTAGATGCGGGGAGTATGGGCAAGTGAATGGGAGGCGGAGCTTAGTCTTCTCAATGGCTGGTGGAAGTTCAGGCAGTGGTTAGTGTAGGCAGGTCCTTGGTTGTGTAGATCCTTGTGTGCGTGGCTCAGCAGTTTGAATTGGCATCTCTTCTGTACAGGGAGCAAGTGAAGTTTCCTGAGGTGGGGTGTGATGTGGGTTCGTCGGGGAAGGCTGAGGATGAGTCTTGCTGTTGTGTTTTGTATGGTCTGAAGTCTCTAAAGGAGGTGTGCAGCAATTCATACATAGAGGACATTGCCGTAGTCCAGTCGGCTGGTGATAAGGGTTTGTGTCGCGGTGCGTCTCGTGTGTAGGCGTGCCAATTGAAGATCTTACATAGCATGCACTGAGTGAGGAAGCAGGCAGGGGAGGTGGCGTTGATCTGTGATTTCAGGGCGAGACTTTTGTCAATGATGATTCTGGGGTTTCTGGCGTGGTTGGAGGGAGTGGGTGCAGGTCCTAGGTCTGATGGCCCCTAGGAGTCATTCCATGTGTTGCTGCTGTTGCCAAAGATCAGTACTTCCATCTTTTCTGTGTTCAGCCACAGGCAGTTCTTCATCCGGTCAGCGACGTTTGTCATGCATCTGTGGAAGTTGGCTCTGGTGATGGTGGGGTCATCGGTGAGTGAGAGGATGAGTTGGGTATTGTCTGCATAGCAAAGTATGTTGAGACCGTGAGATCTGACGATGTTGGCCAGCAGGGTCATACATGCGTTGAAGAGCGTGGGGCTGAGGAATGAGCCCTGGGGGACACCGCAGGTGATCTCCTTGGGTTCCGAGGTGAAAGGTCGGATGTGGATCCTCTGGGTTCTTCCTGTGAGGAAGGAGGTGTTCTTTCTGGGCGCATCTCCTTGAATGCCAACATGGTGGAGTCTTTGATCAGTGTGTGGTGAGATACGGTGTCGGAGGCTGCCAAGAAGTCAAGGAGAATCAAAGCTGCTGTTTCTCCTCAGTAGAGGAGGGTTCAGATGTCATCGGTGCCTGCAATTAGGGTGGTTCTGGTGCTGGGATTGCTGCGGAAGCCAAATTGGGAGGCATCGAGTAGCTGGTTCTGCTCCAGGTGTGTCATCATGAGCTGTTTGTTGATGATCCTTTCCAGCACCTTTGCAGGGAATGGGAGCAGGGAGATTGGCCGGTACTGTTTGAGTTTGCTGGGGTCGGCGGAGGGTTTTTTGAGTAGTGGTCTGACTTCAGCGTGTTTCCAGGCATCTGGTTTCTGAGGTTGAGGATGTGGTGCGGGCACGGTCTGTGGGAGCTCCCGAGTGGATGGATTTCATGGTGGAGGTGGTGTCCTGGGTGGAGAGGATAGTCCCAGTGATCAGTGTGTGGTTGGTGTCAGTTAGAGTGATGACGTATCTGTGGAGGAAGCCTGTATGTGTGGGTTGGGGTTCGAAGTTTCTGTATATGGTTGCGATCTTGTCATGGAAGAAGTGGGGGAGGTTGTCGCACAGCTCCTGTGAGCGTTTGATGTTGTTTTCGCTGGCAGCCGGGTTGGATAAATCCATAACGATGTTGAAAAGATCCTTGGTGTTGTTGACGCTGGTTTTGATGCATGCGGCAACAGCTGTCTTCTTTGTTGCCAGGCAGTAGTAGAGGTTGAGGGAGGTCTTGAAGACTGCTCTGTCAGAGGTGTCCTTGCTGGTGTGCCATCTCCTCTCCTACTGTTTTCTGTCTCGTTTCACTGTTACGAGTTCTTGGGTGAACCAGCTGGCCTCTTTGGAGGATTTTCTCTGAATGTTGCTCTTGATGGGGACAATGCTGTCTGCGCAATTGGTGATCCAGGCATTGAACTTTTTCCCTCCCTGTTTGAGGTTCATGGGGGTTGGAGGGTTGAGGGTGTTCACCCAGCTGGTCTCTGAGTTGGTCATCTTGGGGGTGTGGTGCAGGAGCTGGAGATGCTGAAGTGGATGATAGAGTGATCGGTCCATGTGAGTTCCGTGTCATGGCTGTATTTGACACGGTTGCTGGAGGTGAAAATTGGATCCAGCAAGTGTCCTGTGGTGTGTCTAGGGTTGTGGACGATCTGGGTCAATTTAAGGCTGCGCATACTGCCGAGGAGGTGCGTGCTGTTTTTGTCATTGGGGTCGTCGATGTGGAAATTTAGGTCACCGTGGAAGATGTAGTCCTTGGAGTCTAAGGTTAGTAGTGCAATGAAGTTTGCGATGGTGTTGCAGAAGCTGGAGCGCAGGCCTGGGGGCTGGTATGCGAGAGTACCTCTGATGGTTGTCTTGTCGTCCGTGTGGAGCTTGAAGTTGAGATGTTCCATGGGGCTGGTAGTGTTGTCTGTGGTGGTGGTCTTTGTGGATGATGGCTGTTCCTCCTCCCGGTTTGTTTGTGCGGTTCTGGTGAGTGATTTTATATCTGTTGGGGATCGCTGTAGCAATGTCTGGGATGGATGTGGAGTTGAGCCAGGTCTCAGTGAGGAAGACGATGTCTGTGCGAAGGTGGTGATGTGGTCCCATAATTCAGTGGAATGCTTGCATATTGAGCGTGTGTTGAGAAGGGCACACGCAGGTTGTTGTTTTTGTTCAGGTGGTGTCTGTGGTGTGTTTGGGGTGGGGCTGGTTGGTGGGCTGGTGTATGTGCAGTGGTAGGTGAAGTGGCAATGGGTGCATGTGAAAGGTCCTACCGTGTAGCGTGGGTCAGTGCAGTGCAGTGTTTGTTGGGGTGTCTGGGGTCGAAGGTTATGAGCTCGGTAATGGTGTATCTTCGGGGGGCAGGAGGTCCAGGGGTCATGGCTCTGGGCATGGACCAGGCACGGACGGGCGCAGACGGGCTTGCCTTTGGTATGCCAGCGGCGATGTCATGCTGCGGCATGCATTCAGTAGGACCTGGGGTGGGCGGGGCATCTTTTGGCAGGGAGAACTGTGAGTGGGAAAACCCAGTTGGGAAAACCCCAGCAGGAAATCCCAGGCAGCTGCGGTGTCACAGGATCAGTCTGGAACAAGCAGGAACTGGAGGCCACAGGCAAGTGGCAAGCAGCAAGCTAGGTGTCCAGGTACCTACTGATGTGGTTGTGCTGTGGCCTGCATTAAGTAGGTCCTGGGGTGTGCGGGGCTTCTGTCGGCAGGAAGAACGGTGAGCGTTAAAACCCAGTCGGGAAAACACCAGCGGGAAAACCTGCGCATCTGGGGTATTACTGGATCAGTTTGGAATGAGCAGGAACTGGACGCCACAGGCAAGTGGCAAGCTAGGTGTCCAGGTGCCTACTGGAGTTGTGTAATGAAATGATAATTGTTCAACTCCAAGGGCTTAAGGCCAGATTTGATTGTTTCAACAGAATGTTTATTATCTCTTTTTGATTTTCTGTGGTACTTGTCCTGATTACAGTGAGGCATTTGCGAGTTCCCGAATTGATCTTCCTATTACAGGAAGAAGTCCTTTAAATGTGGTAATTGGGTCATCTAGTAAACCAAATCTGAGAAAGAAAGAAAGTCACCTTGCTTAAGCTCATGAGTGGGAGGTCTGATATGGTGACCATAGATGGGGACAAACCTGATATTTCTGAATCTTTAGAGGATAGTCGATGTTGCTCATCTATCACTGAACCTCCTTGTAGGTGTTAATAAGTTTGGTGGAGAAGAAGTCAGACAGACCATCACTGAATTTCTGGTACGAGAACCACCTAAATCAGCAATGTGCAGGTGAAATAGCTCCTTAACAATTTGAAACAGGTATCTGCAAATATTAGGTGAAGATTTTAGTTGAGAGGCAATAAAGTTAACGTTAGCTATATAAAGCTGGGTTTTATAATGTTTTAGTTAGTTTTTGTACCCTACCACCCTGTCTACAACATACTCTCTATGACAAGACTTATCTTTTAGTCTAACCTTCAACCCTTCCTTTGCCAGTTTAGCAGACAACCATCTGTTAATGCTGGTTTCCACCCCTCCTTGTAGACAATACAATAGTGGCAGCTCTCTCTGCTAATAATCTCATGGCCGGGAAGAGGTCTTCAGTGTAGGCATAAGGGGAGTCTGCGGAAAGCAGAGGCCGAAAAAAGATAATTAACTAGATTGCAGGCCTCCTGCAAGTCAATCTTACCCCACTGCTTATTAGAATGTACTGCGTAACTGCCTCTAAACTAATGACCAATAGTGGGGGTATGAGGGAGAACTTTTTCTTTTAGGCGGGGGATTTAATTTGCTCAGCTGATGCATGAAGAATTGTTACATCAAAATATATCTCTACTGGCTAGATCAAAGTCATGTAATGGTAAATGAAACCATGTCTACATAGCTCCCCAGCATATAGAACCAAAAAAAACAGTGGAAGCAAAGAGGGTGGAAGGGGTGAAAAGGCATCAACAGAGGGAGATGGAATATTGTACCTACAGATGTGAGCTGGTTGACTACAATCCAGTATCTTTGGGTTGCAAACAGTTGTTGTGGGTGAGGAAGGTACTTGGGATGATGATATATAGAACTGTGAGGACTCATGGTCGAGAAGCATGCGCTTTTGTTGCAGGAAGTCTTCTATTTCATCCCATAGTTTTCTTGAATACTAGTGGTGGAGAGTGAAGGGTAGTAGTGGCTACATAAGGTATTTAGAGAAAGTGAAACAACAGTGGAATTCCTATATTCGAGATATGGAGGCCAGAAATAGTGAAGTTAGTCTCATATGAGACATTAAATGTACAACCCATCGACCAGTAGAGCACTATCAAAGAGGCGCTACTGTATCTGGAGTCATAGAAGAAAGCATAGCCGCAGGCACATTCACAACCCAGTATTTGTACTGTCCAAGACAAGTTGAAACAAGCAAATGCAAAGCCAATAGTTTTCACCTATGCGAGAGCTATTGGCTTGTCATTGTTTATTTAGATATATTGCACAGCAGTGCAGGCTGCTGTGTAATATGTCTTAAAGTAAAGGGAAAAAAAGATATTTGACTCCACCAGCATTGACCGCATCATACCGCTTTATTTTTCTTGACTTTAAGCTATGTTGCACAGCAGCCCACACTGCTGTGCAACTTGTCTAAAAAAACATTGACAAAAGCCAAAAAGAATTACCATTTGTTAATGCTTTTTTAGATCTATTGCACGGTAGTGCAATATGCTGTACAACATGTCTAAAATACATTAACAAAGACAAATAGCATTTGGCCTTTTAATTTTTTTTTAGAAATGTTGCACAGTAGCGCTGGCTGCTGTGCAGCATTGTTTAAAGTAAAGAAAAACAAATTGCCATGACGCAGTCCATGCTAGCTTCATCATAGTGTTTTATCCTTTGCTTAAGAGATATTGCACAGCAGCATGCGCTGCTGTGCAACATGTCTAAATAAACATTGACAAACTCAATAGGTCTCCCATAGGCAAAATCTAGTGGCTTTGCCAGTGCTTGTTATGAGGTAGACTGCGACATAATGGATTGCAGGAGGGGCAAGCAACATGAGCTCCTAAGTTCCCTGAGAGAGCTTCAGATTTACTTCCCTTGAGGTTGAAAAAAAAACAGCACCCGGTCATGTGCGAAAAAAAATTCACGGCAGAGGCTGTAAATGGATTGGAACTGGACAGAAAATAAGACACTGAAGCATCAGCATACTGGTCTGAGAATACGTAGCCATTTACTTCTTCTTCACACATTCAAGCCCATTCCACTTGTGTCCCAAACTACAAATCGAACTGACACTTGAACAACTTGCCATCCTGGTACATGATGGACAGAAGGTCTCTTTCGACCATTGTTTCTCCACATTCGCTGCCAAGTTTCTCTCCTGGCCTCTCAGTCACCTAATGCAGACAATAAGCCATTCTCTAGCTGACATAAATCATGATAATAACGCTGCAAGGAAAAAAGAAAACATGCTGGAGAAGCAAAATGCATTTCAACTTAGGCCTGTAGTAAGGCTAACTTAAACGAGCATTTAATATGCACTTTGAATACATGGTTATACGTGCACACGTGTAACTTTTAAAATAACTGCAAAATGTGAACAAAAGAATATATGTTTATTTAAGCAAATATGTCTTAATTAAAGTGTAAGTGTAAAACATGAGCAAGGAATACATGATTTCATGTTTAAACTGAACATTAGTGCACATGTATATAAATCTCCTGTCTCTACAGTGAATACATTTCAATAATGCGTTTAAATGCTTCACACATGTTACTAAAGTTAAGGCAAACAGTGAATATAATGTCAAATGCATGTAAAGAAATTGCATATCTGTGACGTATAGGGGAGGAGTCTAAATTGCGCTGCTCCAAAAACATCAATCAAAAACATCAAGCGATTTTGCTGGGGCGACGTTGGCGATAGTATTGAAGTAAAACACTGTACCTAGACCATTCACTCTTTATATACAGAAGGTCAATATCAAATACGTTTCTACATACTTCAGTTTTCTTCCGCATGTATGATGTAATCCCCCTTAATTCGGTTCTTTTAGAAATGCAATAAGAGAGAAGTGGTTTCTAATCAACATTTCATGGGTGGCAATAAGGAAGGCAAATGGGTCAGATTAAACACCAATGCTTCAAAATGAGAACACGCATGGTGCTCTCATGTTGGTTTAAACAAATGCCAAGCACCATTCCATGGACTTTTCTATTGTTGGTTGCCGAGGAAGGTACTTTATAAAGGCCTAACAATTAGACAGATGTGAAACTAAAGCTCTTATAGCACAGCGTAACTCCGTCACCTCACTGCTCCTCCAAAAGAGTCCATATAAAAACATAAATAAACAAGCAGCATGTGGGAGAAACAACAAATGGGCAGCGGGAGGAGGGCAGGATGGTGGGGGAAACAACGCACAGCGGGAGGGGGTTGGGGGAAAACAAATAGTGAAAGGAGGGCAGGGGAACAACACAAGTGTGCTGTGGGAATGGGGGTGGTGGACAGCAGGAGGAGGGCAGGGGTGGGGAGACTGTGCAATGCCATACATTCATAGAGTGCATGGCAACAAGTAAATAAAATTACCTGGAGCAGTGCTTGGCCAGTGGAAGGACACTGGCCGCTAACAGGAAGCCTTGCTAGGTCCATGCTTCATGGAAGGGAAAGAAGACCCATGAAGCATGCGCGAAGAGGTGAGCAGTCAAAGGTGCTTTATAAAGACCTAACAATTGAACAGATGTGAAACTAAAAGTAACAGAGGAAAAGGTTGCCTCTTATGTAGCAGAGCGTAACTCAGTCGCCTCCCTGCTCCTCCGAAACAGTTGATACAAATATAAATGAACAAGCAACATGAGGGAGGAGGGCAGGAGGAGGGGAAACAAACAACAGACAATGGGAGGAGGGCAGAGGGGAGGGTGGAAACAAACAACTGCCAGCGGGAGGAGGAAGGAGTTGGAGGGGGGAACAAAAGAAGGCCAACAGGAGTGGGTGGGGGAAACAAACAGAGGGAGAAGGGAAGGGGAAACAACACAAGTTGGCTAAGGGGGCAAGGAGAGGGAGGCGGGAGAAGCAACAGCAGACAGTGGGAGGAGGGTGAGAGGTGGGAAGACCGTGCTATGCCAGACACTCTTATAGAGTGCAATACAAAAAGTTAAAATAAAAAGAACCTGGAGCAGTGCACGGCCAGTGAAAGGACACTGGCCACAAAAACAGGAAGCTGTGCTAGGTCCATGCTCCATAGCAGGGATAGAAGACCTGGAAAGAATGCAGGAGGAGGTGAGCAGCCGGCAGGAAGCAGGAGGCATGACCAGTTAAAAGCAAGGAAACCAGAGTGACCAAGAAGCCAACTAATGGTAAGTATTGGTAAGAAAGAGGCTGTGGCTTAATGGCTAGGGAGGCTGACTTTAAAGCTGGGGAGCCAGGTTCGAGTCTGGCGGGAGGCTCAAACATCCTGTAATTCTGGGCAAATCACTTAATCTCCCTGTGTCCAATAAATGATTGTGCTTGTAATGCAACTGGTACTCATATAAAGCACTCTGATACGTTCAGGTCAAGTTCGCACTATACAAGACTGCAACAAAAAAAAAGTAATGGGTGGGCTGTAAGCACGTTTTTAAACTTTTTTTCGCAATAGCTTTCACTGTAGGCAATACCTAAAAATATCTGAAAGCTTTGCGTAGCTTCTGACTCCCAAAAGATGCTTGGAATTTGAAAAAAGTACAATTGACGGACAGAATGCAGAACAATGTCATACATTCACCCCAGTACAGAGATCTGGGCCTAAATCCATCGTTTTTTTGCTCACCATGCCATTCCAGTTTGGACCCAGCCATATGCAAATCAGTCTTGACCCTGACCCCAATGGGAACAGTCCAGCCCGAACTGCCAGGCCAGGTCCTTCCTGGACTGGAAACAAGCATCCTAGGACCGGTTTCGGGCTTTCAGCCCTCATCAGCCAGGATAGCTTGACTCCAGTGGCATGGAGAGCACGGGACCCACGTCTGGGCATACCCGTCCCACTCGGGGTGACAAATGCAAAAAGTACAATTGATGGACAGAATGCAGAACAATGTCATACATTCACCCCAGTACAGAGATCTGGGCCTAAATCCATCGTTTTTTTGCTCACCATGCCATTCCAGTTTGGACCCAGCCATATGCAAATCAGTCTTGACCCTGCGCCCAATGGGAACAGTCCAGCCCGAACTGCCAGGCCAGGTCCTCCCTGGACTGGAAACAAGCATCCTAGGACCGGTTTCGGGCTTTCAGCCCTCATCAGCCAGGATAGCTTGACTCCAGTGGCATGGAGAGCACAGGACCCACGTCTGGGCATACCCGTCCCACCCGGGATGACAAATGCAAAAAGTACAATTGATGGACAGAATGCAGAACAATGTCATACATTCACCAATTTGAAACAAGCATTTCTTGTGTGTACAGTTTTGATGCACCAAAGGAGGCAGGGCTGCGTGGTTAGAACTCAAGAACCACAGTTTAAGGTTTGCGAACAAAAGCTACATAGAAGTGATCCTCACTTTTCACACCCAATTGCGAGTAAAGTTGCCTATACTGTATAAAAACCAGTTAAATATATAGATATTATTGGAAAGTCCACAACAGAATACGCAACCTCTATATGGTCATAGGACATATACCTCTATTTGGTCATAGGACATATACCCTTGGTGAAATGAGGGACCCTCCCCACTCCCCTGAGAGGCTCACCGACCCTCACTTTCCCCCAAGCCAACACAATGCAAACACCACAACTGTTTGGATTAGGGGTCGTAGTAACCCCGCCGTATTTTATTACATAAAATCTTAAAACATTAATAATCAATTTATTTACATTATGTACAATACGCAGAAAGTCCAATACATTGATAGGTACATGGTGTCAATTGGCTAACCGTAACATATTTCTAATACAGAGCCAATCCTATCATAATCTAAGTGGTGAAGATATTAACTTTCTGCGTATCCCTGTTAGAGCCTACGGCAAGATCAATGACTGGCGTTCCCAGATCCTGATCCAGCTAGGTCAACACCTTCTTACCGGCGTGACCTTGCGTAGGGGGCCCAGCTTACCCGATGGATACCTCCCCCGGCCCCCCCTACGCCCTCAACGTTAAAACTCCATAAAAATGGGCGCGGCAATTATGCCTCCTTGTGCCCTTGAGCGCTTGCACGTGCGGGGATTGGCCAACCAGCCTACTGGAAGTGAGACTTCCCTTCCCCCCGCACCCCTCCAACCTACCGGCTGTAACTGCCCCTGGAGTTCCATGAGAGACCCTCTGTCGCCCCCTCGGGCGTCCCCATTTTACAATGGTGATGCCCGCTAAGGACCGAAAACTATGCTCACCAATCATGACCTTACCGCCACAGGCCAGTATAGTTGCCCGACTATCTGGCCTCCCCCCTCTACCTACTAGAAAAGGTAATGTCCTGCGCCTTGCTCCCTCTAACCATGCCATTATGTTCTCCATGAATATCTGATTGCCCTGCTTTGAGAGATGCACCCCATCCCGCAGGAAAAAATGTTCTCCTCTGATGTATCCATGACCTATATATCTTAGTTTCGGGGTTCTGAATAATTTTTCCATTTTCTTGTTAATCCGTTTAACCGAATTATTTAAAGCCCATACTGACTCACCCCCTCTAATCTGGGAATCATAGCTGACCACACTATCATTGACTCTTTGCATCTCTTTGCCAACCCCCCTACCTCAGTCAGCAGCGCCTCAATTACGCCCCTCCGCCCCAGGTGCACCAGGTCATTACCCCCTAGATGTAAGATCCACACTGCAGGGGGCCCCCCACATTTCTCCAGGGCGTGTGCCACCAGGACCCTAAACTGGCTTAGTTGCAGACCCCCCCTGCCCGTGAAATGAGATTTTAGCGCCTGTCGTGCTTGTCCTGGCCTCATAGGAACCTGCAACAAAAAACTGTTTCAACCTTCTTACGTATGAGTGTCCGATTATCCACACCTCCTGTTGCTTGCGGTCCCAGGCGTGTACCTGGTCTGGAACGTGTGCTGCTTGATGATGACCTGCTGATCGTTGACTTCCTGCCTGACAGGATGTTGCCACCTTTGTTGGACGGTGGACCGATGTAGGCTTCCCCCCTGCGTCACAGGATATAGAAACTGCAAAAACCATAAATGCAAAACCAACCGTCAGTGCGTTATTTTGGCACTTCTATAGCATGTGTAGGCGCACATAGTGTTTATAACAATTTGAGGACCATCTCCCGATCCTCTGCACCTCACTCCCAGAGAATCCCCTGGCCACTGCCTCGGTGGCAGCCCCTATCCTGAAAGAGTGGGTCCCAAAGCTGCTCGGGTCTAAACCGGCCTTCTGCATGGCTAGGCCCAAGACCCTTTTGAACTGGAAAAGAGTGAGGGGAGTCCCATCTGTGTGTACCAGTAGTGGTCCCCCCGCGCCCACTGGACGTTGAGCCAGAACGTTCTCCAGGCTGGCAATGGGGCAGCAAGTACTCCCTTCCGCCCTACTCCCTTCTGCCCTGCGCAACACTACTCCTTCACCCCTGCCTTCCTGATCAGTTTTGGACCTAGGTATCGATATCAGTAGGGAGTCACCCTGAAGCAGTACGTGGCCCAACTGGAGCCCCCCCTGCCAATCCGTTTTGTTTTTAGCTACCAATTCCCCTATCCTGAAAGCGCCATAGAACGCTAGACAGAAAGCTGTCTGGAACAACAGTGTTTCCCCAGCTGAAGTGCACACCTGCTGTAAAGCATCTACCAGCATGGCCAATGTCTGAATACCTATTGGTCTCATTCCATCAGGCTGTCCCCCCTGTAGGCGTTGCCACCCTCTTAAGGCTTTCCGCACTATGAAAGTGCTAGTGGGATCCCTTTTTTCTCTAGTTTTTGCAAAGAAGGAAATGGCTGCCATATGCCGCCTTGCCGATGCTACTGAGCGCCCCTCATCTCTCATGGCCCTCAAATAAGAAATGACAGACTCAGTGTCATGCCATTTTTCCGGCCAATTTCCCCCAAAAAAATAGCAGTGCTTGGTCCCACAGTCTTGCCTTGTGCCAAAGGCACGCAGAAATCTTGCATGAGTGCACAGAACTTCCGCAATGCCCACCCGCACTCCTGTGAATCTGGGGCCCCCAAGAAGAAGAAGTCATCCAGGTAATGCGGTACCCACCGGTGCCCAGTTGCCCTACGAAAAATCCATTCCAAAAAGGAGCTGAATTTCTCAAAGTATGCGCAAGATACTGAGCAACCCATAGACATACATTTGCCCACGTAATACCTCCCCTTGAATTGAAAGCCCAGCAGATGAAAATCAAGTGGGTGCACTGGCAATAGGCGGAAAGCTGACTCAATATCTGATTTTGCCAACCAAGCACCCCTCCCCAGACCTTTGAGTATCTCAACTGCCTGATCAAAAGAAGCGTACTTGACACTGCATAGGTCGTCATCAATGGCGTCATTTAGTGACACACCTCTGGAGGCCGAGAGATTATGAATCAATCGGAATTCCCCTTGCTCTTTTTTGGGGACTATTCCCAATAGGGAGCAGACAAAATCCTGCATTGGGGGGCCTCAAATGGGCCGGCTACTCTGCCCAACCGAACTTCTTTCTCGATTTTTGCAGCCACCACTCCTTCATTAGCCCTGATTGATAACTGATTCTGGCAGTGTGACACCTCTACATACCCAGGCGCGGGGATCCTGAAACCATCCCTGAAACCCTCTAACAGAATTTTTGCAGATTTTGGGCAATTGTAGTCGTTCAACCATGGTATCAAAGTGCTGGTAATAATGGGAGATCTGGCCTTACTGAGGGACATACTCTCAGTCATGCTTTTTGCCTCCTTTGTCCTTTGTTTTCTTAAAACACTTAGACTCTGGGTGGGAGGAGTTCCCGCAGAAAGAACATGCGTGTTTGAATTTACATGTGCCCGCTGCTCTGTTACACGAGCGCCTGTTAAAGTCCCAGCACGCCCCCTTACTTTTACCCCCACCCCCTGAGCCACTTCGGTGGCCTGAGCGAAAGGGCTGACTCCTGAAAGTGTCCTGCGCTGAAACTCGTGTGGCCTCCTGTGGGCCACCTCTGAAGTGCGTCAGGTATATGATCATATCGATCTGATTCCAGCACAGAGCCGGGTCCGACGCCTTAGCCCTTCTAAAATCCTTATCATAATCTTTCCACCCACTGCCACCATAAGTATCATGTGTACAAGCTATCCTATTTTGATAACATGCCATTTCTGAAGCCAGGCCTGGGAAACGCTCGCCCATTATGGATGTGAATACCGTGAAACCTTTGATCCAATTTACCAATGTTTCCTCAACCCTAAACTTCAACAACATGCTCACCCACTCTCTTGGGTGCGTCCATTCTTTATTCTTTTTGGCCTCCTCCCTTTCTGACTCATCCAGCAAGAGGGAAAACATGTTCACATAGGAGCCCTTCTGTTAGACCTGGCATCATTGGCGCGGGTCTCCCTTCCTCTTTTTGCTTCCTATCTTTTATGTTGGCTGGATTTAGATGCTCTGGGCGCTGTGCCACTGCCAATCAGTGCCACAGCGCGAATGCTCCCTGTGTAAAGATAACTGTATGAATTGGGATAACCATAATTGGCTCGTTTGGTTTACCTGTCAGTCCCTAGTATAAGTGCACTGTGTGTGCCCAGGGCTGGTAGACCAAATACTGCTGGTGGGCCTGCAGCGCTGATTTGCGCTACCCCCGAAGCAGCTTTTAAAGTATGTCTGTGTAGCATGTTCTAATAGCGAGTTACCCTCCATTTCACTGTTTACTATTGTGAGGCTATCCGTTCTCATAGGCCAGAATGGGCAGGCTGAGTATTACATGCCCTAATCCTACCTGCCCCCAGGAACCTGATAGGAACGTCGAATTTGATATGTTTAAGCTCAGGACATTGAGATACATCTTTTAGTAAGGATCATTTGCGTAGCCCGTGTTCGAAAATGCCTCTGCTAGAAACAAGGTATTTTCTGGCCTAAGCTTTCCTGTAGGCTTTGCTAGTGTGTGTATTGGCCGTCTGGTTTTGGAGCAGCAGGGCCAGCTGGGTCAGACCTGACTGGAGAGAGAGATCGGCATTTAGAGTATGGGGAGGGGTGACTCTTTGATCTGAGCAGGGCCGTGCCTGGCAAGGTGAATGATGGCTCCACCTCCCACTGGGCGTCTGATAGCAGACCCCCAGATTCTCAAAGGGCAGGATGTCGCCTCGTAAACCAAGTGCTGCCCGACCCCACCGAACTGGTTCTGGCTGGATGCAGTGATTTGTGACTGCAGAGAACAAAGACTTTTTAGGAATAAAACGCTGCGCTGAAACCTTTTTCAAGTGTGTTCCTTCTGGATGTCAAGACGAAACTCTGTCCGAGTGAACAGAGGAAAGGACTTTGAAACTTTCACCAAGCTTGCTGAAGAAACTACCCGAGGGCCTGAATTGAGAGCGCCTCCTGCCGAAGTCTCAGGGACATTAGACTTCACCCCATCAGCCGTCTGAATTCCTGTGCTAGGGATTCTACTTGCAGGTGAGGCCTCCGTCGAGTAATCCGGAACCTCTAGTTCTACTGTGAGGAACGCGGACTGGTAACCCTTGTTAACTCTGTGTGTGGGCCGCCGCAGCTAAGAGAGAGCTGCCGCCGCTGAGCGCCCGCCTTAATTTGAACCTTCGGAACCTTTGCTGAATCAGTGTGGGCCACCGCAGCTAAGAGAGAGCTGCCGCCGCTGAGCGCCCGCCTTAATTTGAACCTTCGTAACCTTTGCTGAATCTGTGTGGGCCGCCGCAGCTAAGAGAGAGCTGTAGCCACTGAGCGCCCGCCGTTGTGCCAGCCTGGTCGAGATCATCCTTTGTCCTGTGGGCCGCCGCAGCTAAGAGAGAGCTGTTGCCGCTGAGTGCCCGCAATTGTGTCAGCTGTGCATCATCGTGATTTGTCCTGTCGCCCGCCGCAGCTAAGAGAGAGCTGCTGCCGCTGAGTGCTCGCACCTTTGCCAACTTTGCATCATTGTGATTTGTCCTGTGGGCCGCCGCAGCTAAGAGAGAGCTACTGCCACTGAGTGCTCGCACCTTTACCAACTTTGCATCATCGTGATTTGTCCTGTGGGCCGCCGCAGCTAAGAGAGAGCTGCTGCCGCTGAGTGCTCGCACCTTTGCCAACTTTGCATTATCGTGATTTGTCCTGCGGGCCGCCGCAGCTAAGAGAGAGCTGCTGCCGCTGAGTGCCCGCACCCTTGCCAACTTTGCATCACCGTGAGTCGTCCTGTGGGCCGCCGCAGCTAGGAGAGAGCTGCTGCCGCTGTGAGCCCACCACGGAGCTGCACGACGAGAGTCTTCGCCACCACCAGCCCGGGCCGCTGCAGCCGCGTGCTGCTGCCGCTGAGAGCCCGCCTGTCCCCGAGTGCCCGAATCATTGTGAGTGCACGTTGCGGACCACTGCAGTCGAGAGCTGTGGTCGCTGGGAGTCCGCCTGTCACCGTCTCCGCTTCTTCGAGAAGCTACGTGCTGTGTCCCCGTCCAACGGCAGGTATCTGGTGCGCAACGGGTCGCGTAGACCCAGGCCTTGAACTCAGTCAGTGCCACGTTCTGGTGAATACGTTATTGCCTTTTTAAGTCCCTACTGATTTACGTGCATTGTGACTGGTTAAAACGCTTTTGAGAGTCTCGTGCTAAACCTTAGACAAAGATACTATTTTTCTATACCTACTTGAGTTGTGTCCTTTTGTGCTGTCGTTACTGCCTTATTGTGCATGGTCATAAATGCTTCACACACTGCCTCTGAGATAGGCCTAACTGCTCGTGCTACGTTACCACAGGGTTGAGCAGGGGTTGTCAAAGGGGGTAGCCCACTTGCCCTGACTTAGGAAGAAGGGTCCCTATTTGGACATTGGCGCCAGCCATTGCCAACTAGAGACCCCCATTTCTAACATTGGCGGTCAGCGGTGAGGATCAGGACTTGCATTTATGATCCATGTACAATAACTGGTAGACGCCACTAGTGAGTACAGACCAGAGCGCAGCCGCGCACTGTTTTTTTTTTTTACCCTCTTCGAATTTTTTTTGTTGGTTGGTTGTTCTAGTATTGAATTGTTGATCGCAGCCATGAGTACTGCTAATATGGGAAGGCCAACATCCAATGCTTCGGAGGATCTCACCTTTGAGGAGGAAAGATTAGATACCTATACTACCAGACAGCTGAAGTGATTTTGTAAGCAATTCGCAGTCCCCGTGATAGGTCTCTCTAGGAAGGAGGAGTACCACAAGGCGCTGAAGGCCTGGTGGGAAGCGAGAGAGTCCGCTGGGGATGAGGAAGAGAATGCTGGAGGGCAGCAGGATGATGCAGTAGAGGGGGGGAGATAGAACACCCGCCAATCCAGGTACTAGTGTATCCCAAAGGAGCCTGACCCCAGAAGAGCTGGAGGACAGGGAGAGAGATAGGAGGCATAGTTTGGAGATGGCTAAATTGGAAGGTCAGAAGGACCTTGAGAGTAAGAAGTTAGACATTGAAAAGAATCGATTGTCAATTGAACTTGAGAAAATGAGAATGGAGCATGAGAGAATGTTGAGGGAGATAGAGATCAGGGCGAGGAGTGTCCCGGTCTCGCCCTCTGGTGGCAGCATACCTTTAGTAACTCCTGAGAGTAGAGTTTATATTCCTAAGGATGTCATTAAGGATTTTCACAAGAGTGAGGATATTGGGCAATGGTTTGCCGCATAAAAGTATAGCAATGGTGTCCCACCGGGTCCCTGAGCAGGATTGGGGAGCGGGATTGTGGGGGCGCTTTGTGAGTGATGGTAGGGATACCCTGTTGGACCTGCCTGAGGAGAGCAGGATGGTGTATGCCCATATGAAAGAAGCTTTGATGACCCGTTATGGTTTGAACCCAGAAATGTACAGGCAGAGGTTTAGGACCTGTAAGAAGTTAGAGGGTACCACGTGGGTTGAATATGTGACATTTTTCTGCAGAGCAATGGATCGCTGGGTAGAGGGTAGCAAAGTGGAAACTTTCGAGCAATTGTATGATTTGTTTGCGTGGGAGCATTTTTCTAGTAATTGTTTTCCAGAGCTACGCCAGCACCTGATTGATAGCAAGCTGACTAACCCTAGGAAGCTTGCTGAGGAGGCGGACCGCTGGGTGAACACCCGGGTCCGCAAAGGTTTTGTGGGAGACTTCACCAGAGGTGGGCAGGGTCCCCAGCAGAGAAGTGGGGGGACAAGGGTAAGCCGAGGGAGTTCCAGAGAGGGCCCCAAAGTAATTCCCAAGGGAACCAAGCAGTGGTGTCCCAGCCTCCCCTGAGAAGAAGCCAGTGTCCCCGACAGGTAGGCCTGTTCAGAGGGGGCCACTCACTTGTTTCAAGTGTGGTCAAGTGGGCCACCGGTATTATGACCCCCAGTGTCCCCAGAGGGACCCCAATGCATCCCCTCGTGCACCACCCCGTGCACCATCCCTCCAGATTGCCAGTGTAGCCCTGGGGGGGAGGAGGTAGAGGTCCAAGGTGGGTGGGATCCCGTAGAGTTAACCCTTGTCTCGCTAGGAAACTTTGAGAAGGTCCCTAACCCCACACTCCCGAATAACACTAAGATGTACCGGCAGTGGGTGACCATCAATGGCCATAGGGTAGAGGCTCTCAGGGACACCGGAGCTAGTGTGACTGCTGTCAGCTCCCGGTTAGTGTCCAAAGAGCAGGTTGTCCCCCATGCATTCTGCCCCTTAGTGTCAGCAGACAACTCAGAGAGCCAGTGTGAAGTGGCTCAGGTTCCCTTCGAGTGGGGGGGGGGTCTCAGGAACTCTTCAAGTGGCTGTGAGGCCCGCCATGCCTGTAGACTGTCTGTTGGGCAATGATCTAGAGAACTCCCCGTGGGCTACGGTGGAGAGAAAGTCTCATTTGGAAATGTTGGGTCTGCCTGAGTGGGCGTGTGCGACCACTCGGTCCATGACAGCTCAGAAGGATGTTCAGGAGGGTCTGGAGCCTGAAAGTATGGCCCAGGCCCCTGCCTTAAAGAGAAGGGGTAGGGGGCACGGGAAACAGGCCCCGCGGTTCCCACGGTCCCGGAGGGAGCAGACCTTGAGGGGGATGCCCTGGAACCTACAGGGGAACAAGTGGCTGAACTGGGGGACCTACCGGAGCTGACCCATTGGCAGCAGGAAGGGGGGCCCACCAGGGAGGAATTTTGCGAGCAACAGAGAACCTGCCCTTCTCTTGAGGGGGTGCGGTGACAGGCCGCCACCCAGGCAGCAGGTGATCAGACAGGGTCACATTGGATCTATTGGGAGAATGACCTCCTTTACAGCGAGCCTAAGGTTGCTGAGCCTGGGTCAGCCCGTGTGCTGGTGGTACCCCAGCGCTTCAGGACCTTCCTACTGGGGTTGGCTCATGATGTGCCACTGGCCGGACATCTGGGGCAGACCAAGACCTTTGAGAGGCTGGTCACCCACTTCTATTGGCCCCAGATGCGCAGGAGCTCAGATGCTCACTGCAGGACATGTGAGACTTGCCAGGCAAGTGGGAAGAGTGGGGGGAAGATTAAGGCCCCACTACAGCCCTTTCCCGTTGTGAGCACCCCATTCGAGAGAGTGGTCATTGATATTGTGGGGCCTCTGGATCCCAAGACAGCCATGGGCAACAGGTTCATCCTGGTCTTGGTGGACCATGCCACCAGGTACCCTGAGGCCATCCCGCTCAGGACAGTGACGGCCCCCGTGGTGGGACGGGCACTGATGGGGATTTTCTCCCGTGTGGGATTCCCCAGAGAGGTGGTGTCCGATAGGGGAACTAACTTCATCTCCAAGTACATGAAGTCTCTGTGGGAGGAGTGTGGGGTAACATATAAGTTCACCACTCCTTACCACCCCCAGGGTAATGGGTAACCCTGGGCATCAAATTCCGCTCCGCTCGCGGAATTTGCGGAATTTAGGCAATTTCACGTTCCGCGGAGATTGCGGAATTGCCAACAATTCCGTGATCCGTGGCGTAGCGGAATTATTTTCTTGTTCGCGCTTTAAAAATGCGTTCTAGCGTGCGCGATAGCGACTTACCGGGATTCCTGCGTTCGCCGACGGGTTTTCCTATCCGTTCGCGTGCGCCACGAGATTTTGGTAGCCGGCCGCGCGATCCCGCGAGAGTTTGCGATCGCGAACACGTCATTCGCCGCGCCATCAGACAACGCGAGAGTGTGCGATCGCGAACACGTCATTCGCCGCCCCATCGTGCACCGCGAGAGAGATTGCGATCGCGAACACGTCATTCGGGCGCGCCATCGGACATCCGGCGGAATGTTGGTAAAGCTCGCGATCCCGAACACGCAAAATTTTCAATCTGGAGAAGAAGTACATCGCGAGCAGCATAAAACCTTCTATAAACTGATGATTTGGATGAAAAAAAACCTCAGATTGATATTTGGCTGGCCTTTTTTGTCACATTTTTTGGGGGGGAGAGGGAGGAAGTGCCACAGAGTCTCCTACTTCCTGTTCCTGTCCAGCAGGCTCCTCTCAGTGCTTTGTCCATCTCCTGTTCATTTTTCACTTGGATTTGAGCTGGAAGGATCACTCTTTGTGTCTGCTGCACCATTATCATTGGATTTGAGGATTTTTGGATTTGAAATTTTACAAGTAAGTTGGTGTTGTTTGATTGGGGCATTGCAGTTGCTGTAACTACAATTTTTGTACTTTTCATCATTTTTAAAAATAAATAGTTGTGGGTAGCCAGTAGGCCCAGAGCTAGTCATGGGTGGGTGCATGATGAAACATGATGAAACAACTGTTCCTTTGCTGTGTGATGTATTTATTAATTTCAAACATCATTTAGGGGGCATGGATGGCATTGGATTGAATTGCAAAATGTGTATTTTTGGGTGTATTTCAGTTTTTGGGGCTGTGTGTTAAAAACATGCGTTAGTTGTGTGTGGTGTGCTGCAGGCCTTGTTTAGCCCTGTGGATTTTCGTTTTTGCATTTTATTGCATTACAGGCAAAGCAGTGTGGTTTAGCATGCAGCCTTTGCCTGGCTATTATAGGCCTGTTTTCAGTACATTGTTTTCCAGGCCTCCTGCTTATTGCTTGTGATTTGTGAGTGTCCATGTGGCTGGTAGCCATTTCTGGTGGGAGTTATAAGTGTGCTGCTTTTGCCATATAGACCTGCATATGTTTCCTTTGTGGCCTAGGCTTCTTGTTGTGGTCCTGGCCATGAGGCTGGTGGCCATTTTGAAGCCAGGCAGTGTGCTTTTTGCCATAGGCCTGCATTGTCTGTCTTCAGTTTCTTGGTGTTGTGGGCCTGGCCATGAGGCTGGCGGCCATTTTGAAGCCAGGCAGTGTGCTTTTTGCCATAGGCCTGCATTGTCTGTCTTCAGTTTCTTGTTGTTGTGGGCCTGGCCATTTTGAAGCCCGGTAGTGTGCTTTTATCCATAGTCCTGCAAGCTTGTGGCCTAGTCTGCCAACAGGCCTTTCATCCAGTAGGCACAGAGGTAGTCAGGGGTGCATGAAACAGCTGTTTCTGTGTGTTCTGTTGAATTTAAACATCATTTAGGGGGCATGGATGGCATTGGATTGAATTGCAAAATGTGTATTTTTCGGTGTATTTCAGTTTTTTGGGCTGTGTGTTAAATACATGCCTTAGTTGTGTGTGGTGTGCTGCAGGCCTTGTTTAGCCCTGTGGATTTTCGTTTTTGCATTTTATTGCATTACAGGCAAAGCAGACAGCAGTGTGGTTTAGCATGCAGCCTTTGCCTGGCTATTATAGGCCTGTTTTCGGTACATTGTTTCCCAGGCCTCCTGCTTGTTGCTTGTGATTTGTGAGTGTCCATGTGGCTGGTAGCCATTTCTGGTGGGAGTTATAAGTGTGCTGCTTTTCCCATATAGGCCTGCATGTGTTTCCTTTGTGGCCTAGGCTTCTTGTTGTGGTCCTGGCCATGAGGCTGGCGGCCATTTTGAAGCCAGGCAGTGTGCTTTTTGACATAGGCCTGCATTGTCTGTCTTCAGTTTCTTGTTGTTGTGGGCCTGGCCATGAGGCTGGCGGCCATTTTGAAGCCAGGCAGTGTGCTTTTTGCCATAGGCCTGCATTGTCTGTCATCAGTTTCTTGTTGTTGTGGGCCTGGCCATTTTGAAGCCCGGCAGTGTGCTTTTATCCATAGTCCTGCAAGCTTGTGGCCTAGTCTGCCAACAGGCCTTTCATCCAGTAGGCGCAGAGGTAGTCAGGGGTGCATGAAACAACTGTTTCTGTGTGTTCTGTTGAATTTAAACATCATTTAGGGCACATGGATGGCATTGGATTGAATTGCAAAATGTGTATTTTTGGGTGTATTTCAGTTTTTTGGGCTGTGTGTTAAATACATGCCTTAGTTGTGTGTGGTGTGTTGCAGGCCTTGTTTAGCCCTGTGGATTTTCGTTTTTGCATTTTATTGCATTACAGGCAAAGCAGTGTGGTTTAGCATGCAGCCTTTGCCTGGCTATCATAGGCCTGTTTTCAGTACATTGTTTTCCAGGCCTCATGCTTGTTGCTTGTGATTTGTGAGTGTCCATGTGGCTGGTGGCCATTTCTGGTGGGAGTTATAAGTGTGCTGCTTTTGCCATTTAGGCCTGCATGGTTTTCCTCTTGGCTTACTGCTTCCATCCATCCCCTTTGCCAGCTGCAGCTCCCTGAATGATGTGATGAGCAAATAATTTAATGCCAAACAGGGTCCACTTCTATTACATTTGTATTTTTGTTGTTGTTCCTCTTCTTTCCTATCCTTCCTGACAGTGTACACAGTATACCATGAAAGCCCTTGTTGACAGTCTCAGAAATGGCTACACTAACTTATATATTTTATTTGTTTGTTTGTACTACTGGTAATTGAACCACAACAACAAATGCAACATTTCACTGATGTTCTTCTCCTGGCTTCTTTGCTTTTAGGTGCACAAAAAGACAGAGGAGGAGGTGTCATCATCATCAACCGTTGTACTGCCAGACAGAAGTCCTGCTGCGTGTCACGTCCACGTGTGACCACAGACATCTCTGCAACTTGTGCACCTGCGTCCTGCTGACATCTGAAGAAGATGGCCCCAAAGAAAGGTACCAGGTCCTCCAGTACCAAGAAAGTTGCCAGGGAGAAGAAGGAACAGAAGAAGGAAGTGGCACTTGCCAAGACTGGTGTGCCGGCCGATGTGTTTTTTGGTAAAAAAAAACTTACGCCTGCAGCAGCGGGACCAAGCTGGGAGCAGCACCTCCGCATCAGCGGGCCCACCCCAGCAACCTAGGCCCAAGCCCATGAGTGTGGCAGAGGTAGCCAGTCTACTAACGACCAGTGATGTTGAAATGTCATTATCGCAAAGTAGTACCCAATCCACGCATTCGCAGGCGGAAACTCAGCAGATAAGTGGGCAACCACAGCCGCAACCACAGCCGCAAACCCAGCCGCAACCCCAGCCACAACCCCAGCCGCAACCACAGCCACAGCCACAGCCCCAACCACAGCCCCAACCACAGCCCCAGCCGCAGCCGCAACCACAGCCGCAACCACAGCCCAAAACCGCAGCCGGAACAACAGCCGCAACCACAGCCGCAGCCGCAACCACAGCCGGAACCACAGCCGGAACCACAGCCGGAACCACAGCCCACAATAGTAGTTGTTCCACCTGAAGTAGGGGCAGTTCAGGAAATCGAGCTTTTTGCAGACGAAGAGGAGCAAGCCACTGTTCCAGAAGATCCATTGTCTTCCAGACCCCCAGAAGGAAAAGGAGGGTTAGTCCATCAACTTCTTCTTCAAGCCCCACTTCTGATGATCTAGATGCCACTTGGAAGCCACCAGCTCAGCCTGAGAGTGATGCACGCCACAAGACAAGGCTAGTGAAAAGGAAGGTTCCAGAAAGCCTTAGAGTTATGGAGGTAGATGTAGACGAGGGGGTGATGATGATGAAGAGCCAGTCATCATGAACATCACTCCTGGGCCTGCGGAGATGGAGACCAACATTATTAGACTATCCAAAATCGCTGCGAGGGATGTAGCACGGATACCACCAACACAGGTAACACCAACACGACCTCCAGCTTCCATATTTGCCTTTGCAAAGGCCCGGCAGGGACCTACATCCAGCTCAACCACCACCTCAGTAGGTGGTGGTAATGTAAGTGCACAGAGTCAAATTCCAGGCACACCCTCCAGTTCATCTGGTATTGAAAGTGGCACCTCCAGCAGCGCCAGAAAGTTCTCCTCCCCAGTTTGGGACTTCTTTTCGGTTAGCAGTAAGGAGGAGAACATTGCTATATGCTCAATTTGTCAGCAGGCTGTTAGGCGGGGTAAGCTTGGTACAAACTATGGTACCGGAGGACAAACAAGTACTTCACTTAGAAAAAAGTAAAACTGGACCCATTGCTGTTGTTGGGGATGAAGAAGTAGGGGAAGATATGATCGCGGTGGAAGGTCAACAAGAGGGAGACATTTCTAGCCCTACCCCCAGCAGTGTAGTGGTAACGCCCACATCCTCAGCAACATCTCAGTGGCACCGTACTAAGAGCCAGCCTGAGACACCAAGGCAACCGGGCACTGCAATGAGCAAAAGTGCGGCGTCGTTGAGCCTAGCTGGGTTCAAGAAGAAAGGTGCACCACAAAGGAAAATATTCCAGCCTACCATTGACAGCATGCTTAGGTCGGAGGGGCAGTACCAACGCAACCACCCAACGGCACGGTTGTACAATGCGAAGCTGGCTAAAATGTTAGCGCTGGACCTTCTCCCTTTTTCATTTGTGGAAGGGGTGGGTTTCCTTGAATTTGTGTCAGCCATCTGCCCTAAATGGAAGGTTCCCAGCCGCTCCTATTTCGCCCGAGTTGCTGTTCTAGGACTACATCACGATGTGCTGGAATTGGTTGGACAAGCTTTGCAGCAGAGTGCTGTTCACAAAATCCACCTGACAACAGACATGTGGACCAGTTGCCAAGCCACTGATTACATGTACATGTGCATCACTGCACACTGGGTCTCTTTTGTGGGGGTTAGAGAAAAGCTATCTGAAGTAGGTGCTGTTGACACAGCTGAGATTTGTAATGCTTCTCGGAAACATGCAACTGTAGCCATGTTCGCCATGAAGAAATCTCATACTGCTGCAAACATTTTGGAAGAGTTTAACAGCAAGGTCTTTGAATGGCTGCGCCCAAGAGGGCTTAACATTGGTTTTGTTGCCACGGATAATGGCAGTAATATACTTAAGGCCATGGAGGTTGGTGCCTATTTTAGGGTCCTGTGTTTGGCGCACTGCATTAACATTATAGTTCAAGACTTTCTGAAAAAAGAACCCATAGTCAGCAACTTACTGACCACCTGCCGCAGAATATGCACTCATTTCAGCCATTCTTTTAAAGCCCGGAAGCAGCTGAGGATCATTCAACGTGACTATAGAATGCCAGTCAAAGCACTCATCCAGGAGGTGGCAACACGTTGGAACTCAACGTATTACATGCTTGACCGTCTGTTTGAGCAGTACAGACCAATCAATGAATATGTCTTGCGAAGGACGGATGCTACTGTGAAAGGCATGACCCTTCAGATGGACCATTGGTGCCTAGTTAAATCTCTTACAGAGATGCTTCTTCCTTTCGAGGTCTTCACACGTGAAGTCAGCAAGGAGGACTGTACTATGGGCCAAGCTATTCCATTGTTGCACATGCTAGAGCAACAGCTGAAGGAGGTGTCTGAAGCGTACATAGGTGTGGAGGAAAAAAAAGAAGCATATGACTTGGTGGAGAGCTTATCATGTTGCTTAACTGAAAATGCAAGGGTGCAAACTAAGATTTTGTCACAAGAACATTACATTTGTGCCACAATTCTGGATCCACGGTACAAATCGGCACTGAACAGTAAGACATGACTCCCTTTTTCAGAAGTGGATGTTGCCCGGTACAAAACTTGGATAGCTGAGTCAGCCAGTAAATTGGAAAAAGACCGGCTGGTAATTAAAGGCCTCAAACCCACGTCAAGTACTGCAGCAGGGCATCCGGCGTCAAGTTCAACTTCAGAGCCTGAGGGCAGTGCATTTGGTTCACAGCTGTCACCAACACCAACACTATCGACAACAGCAAGAACCGGATCATCAGCCCCAGTAAAAGCGGCACAGGATTGGTATTTACAGCAAGGAATTGCTAGGTCCAGTGCTGATGCAAAGACAAAAGAGGCCGAACAAAGTGTAGCACCCCTGAACATTGACCGGATGGTCCAGGCCTACCTGGATGACCCAACAGAGGTCTACATTGATCAAAACCCATTGCGGTATTGGTATGGCAAAAGGGGCCAATGGCCAGTGCTCAGCAGGCTGGCGATAAACTATCTGGCTTGCCCTGTCGCAAGTGTCTCTTCTGAACGTGTTTTCAGTGCTGCTGGTTCCATTGTAACAGTGAAAAGGACCAGTCTCTCACCAAAAAACGTGGAGAGGTTAACCATGATCAAAATGAATCAGCAATTTATGCCACCGAATTACACAATACATGAATCAACGCAGGAAGATGAGGACAGCGGCTCAGGTGACGGAAGTAGCGTGTTAGATGCTGATTACCTACTTCTGGTTGAACCCCCAGAGTTTTAAGACGAGCTATACTTCCCTTACAACTAGGCTTCCACTTCTTACTGTCGTTCTCCCTTATTTACTTTTATTTGTGTGTCTGTCTTTCTGGTTGGAAACTTCAAATCACAACAAATCCATCACCACCGTCTTCGTCTTTTATTGACATATATGAGTTTCAGCTGTCTGCATTTCAGTCCATTCCTCCGGGTCCTGCTCCTCCATCCTCCTGAATCGACCTAAATCTATTGCCCTCAAGCCAGATGATGATTGGATGTAGCATAATCGAAGAAAAACTCAAATCTTACCTCGTTGAGTCTCTCCAAAAGAAGTGGAACATGATGATGACTACTATAGCTATCCTCCTTTCCGAGCCGATACAGACTGCCCATTAACTGAAGATGAGAAGGAACAGGTAATGAATGATGACATGCATTGGACGCTGACTGAGTGATTTGTGTTGTTGTTGTTTGTAGTGCATGAAGTTAATTCATTGTGTACTATTATCTAATCTACACACTAAAAGTAACTCAATGCAATGTTTGTTTCCATTCTTGTTTTTTAATAACAAATTTCTACTTCTACTGCAGGCTGATCCATTGCATTTTGAATATGGAAAGGGGACTCAATCTGTACACTGCACACTGAGTTAGACAACACACCATGATGATCACCACAGTGACATAATATCTTCGCAGTCACTCAGTACGATCCGAGATGATTGATGGAATAACTCAGGGCGTTTCATGAGTGCCATAAAAGGTAACCAAGTCAACAACAACCACTGCAGACCTACATGTCTGTGTAGTGGTGGAGTCGAGTGTGGTGGTATGACTGACAGCGGGGCATTGATTTAGTCACTTAATTTGTAAAATGCTATGTTGCTGTATATCTGCTTTGTCTGCCTCTGTCAAAAAAAGTACGCTAAATGAAGGATGGTTCACGGGTGCCGTGGGCCTGCTCTGTCCTGTTGTTGTTGGAGGTTAATGCTGGAAACAGACTAGAGTAGACATGATGTATCCATGCCGCCTCTGAAAGTGTTCTTGTTGCACTCCACCGTAATTTATGCATTTTTTTTCTACTTGATTTTTCAATATCCCTTTTGTTTTCCCATCTACAATTACAGGCCGGCCCTTACCCTGTGCTATACTGGGAAAAACAACTCTCACTTACCTTACCAATGAATCTACATCTGCCAGGCAGGCAGTGGCATCACCCAAGATTGATGGCCGGAGCGTCCATGGAAGGGAGGACCAAGAGGAATTCCGAGATGCAACTCCCCATTTTGACCAGGATAACATACAGTAACAGTATCAACTTTCATCATCTTTTAAATTTGATTCATTTTTTGTCTTCAATCATTACTACTGTGTGTTGTTGTTGTTGTTATGTTTGCTCTCTGCTTATAATTCAATTCATCCCTACAGCTATTTTTGAATTTTCTTTGCTATCTTTAAGCCCGGGCCGGTACAACAGAACAGAAACTGTATGTAATTCGGGTCTCTCGGAGGGCAGACAGGCAAGGCAAATTGCATAATATACTGCTGGCCTGTACCGTCTAATTGTCTAGTAGTAGTTAGTAAGTACTACTTATCATAACCATCAAGTTATCATCATCATGCATGCATTTCCTTTTTCTCCCTTAACAGATTTATGGATATGGTTGTCTGCCAAGATTGTGTTTTGTTGTTGTCCATGCGTACTGTTTTTCTTTGGCAAACCTTTCCCAAAACCCCCCTTCCCAACCATTCATCAAACCCTAACCCTCTTCCCCGGGCTGTGTGACTTATTGAGGTGTGACTAAATTAAATGTACACCAATAATTTATCACACGCTTGCTGGGGCGGATGTGGCAAAAGCAACACTAATTCAATTTCAAGGCAGGGCGAGGATCTTCTTCTGCTTGCCCACCCATGAGCAGTATATTTGCGAGATAATTTTTTTACCAAAGGAACATAATCCATCAGCATTAATTGCCAGCATCGATTGGATTTGTTGTCATCCTCCTACACAGCACTAACGGTTACGTAGTGTCGAGTGTACTGTAGGCCTAGTCGAGTTACTCAACACAGCTAGAGTTTGTAACTCTATGTACTAGGCTATCCCCGCCACCATTATGTTTTATTGTATTTTGGCATATTATTGTTTGGCAGTAAGTTCCGTACTGTACTTCGTTCTACTACTCCTCCCACAGTCTCTCTCAGGCGACTGACTGTCTCATTTTCTTTTTTTTGCAAATGCTACTGCCAGGGTCTACTACTACTACCACCACAACCATGGCATGTTGGGAAAGAAAACCATCATCACCATGCAGCCATCGCCGTGCCCAAGTTAAACATCAAGCACAGGTAAGAGAAGAAATTTGGGGGAGGCATAATTAATAATGGAAATGTTTTCATTAATTCTATTTCACACACCCCTTTGAGTCCAGTTGCAGAATGCATAGACTAGGAGGAGAGACTGACAGTACTAGTAGGACAAGTCCCTCAGTGAGGGGTACCGCATCTATCTGTTTGTGTCTTAGTAACTCAGCCAATTATTTAAATCAAACACTGGCTGTGGCCCTGTACCAGCAAGGACACAGTGTGACGTAAAACAGTAACCCCACCCACAAAACATTAACAACATCGTATATAAAGTATAAATATATAATTTAATACCCTAACAAAAATAAACTATGTAAAAAAAATCAAACAACACCTGACCCACCCCTCTCCCTAACCCCAACCAATGTCCATTTCCCGCAACGAAAAAGTCCAACAAATGAAATGTCCAATTGTCCAAAAGTGAAAACCCCAACCCCCGATTCCCACCCACCAAAATAAGCAATAAAAAAGGGGCAATAAATAAACGGGGTCTCAACGGGCTCGCCTCTCCAGGACACGAATGCGCTCCTCTAGACGGGCCACACAGCGCTTCAGTGTGCGGCAATTGCATCCACAGGGGGGGAGGGCAGCAGTGCGTAATGTAGTGTGGCGGCGGGCGGCTGCCAGACGGTGGCGCCGTAACACTGGAGGGGGGTGGCTGGGGCCCGGGGCATTGGAGGAGGCTGCAGCTGCTGCCGCCTCCTCCTCCTCCTCCTCTAGAGCCACCAGCCGCCGGTATTCAGCTTGTATGGCCTCCAGCTTCCGGCGCCGGGCCTTGGCTGCCAACTCCTTCCTGTCGACTTTCACTTTGGAAGGAGTAGCTATATCAAGAAGAAAAAACAAGACTATTGTAAAATATACTCTTAGCAAAGCAGTAAGACAAATTAATTCTACACATATTGGCACAGTAGCACTAGCAAGCACAGTACATAACATTTGTGGTATGTATCTATCCTCCCACTACCTCGGCCTCTAACATTTGTGGGAGTTTCAGGCATTCCGCCACCCATGCATCTGATTCCTATCAGACACCTATGCATGCATCCCACGTATCCTTCTCTGCCAGTCATAAATATTAAATCTCGCCCGTCCTTCCTCCTTCCACCCTTCTTTCCCTTTTCGTTCAACCCATCCATCAAGGTCATCTGATCTGACTTTTAGTCTTCTCCATAAAACTTTCACAGCTGAGTTGAAGTCCGATAGAAGAGGCCATTGGTTACTCAACAGTACACTCCCGTCGCTAATGCTATTGCTAATGCTAAGTAAAGGGTGTCTTCTTCAACCGTTCACAACAACTTCTTACTTAAGTCTCAACAGTACAGTATACATTACACCCTTGCAGCGAGTGTAATGTCAATAAGTAAGGATTAGGAATATAACTTACCACCGCCCGCCACTGCTGCTGGCTCACCCCCTGCAGCTCCTCCTGCAACTGCCGCATCTCCTGCACCCTCAACGGCCGCGTCACCTTCGCCGCTGGCCCCGGTACTGGTGGTCGGTAGTACGCCTAGAAAAAACATTACACATTTTTCAGATGCCATATACACCTCCCCCTATTTTTGACTAGCAAGATTGAAAAAAAAGTTAATACATGTACAACATACATCACTAGTACAAATCAGGTAGTAGAGTAGACACTAGTAGTGTTATATGGTCCCTAGGGTCATTCTAGTCTTTGCTAAGTTACCCCGAGCCATGCAACCATTTTAGCTTTGTGTCTTTTATTTTTGCGCAAGTTACCTCGCAGCTTGTTGTGTAAGACGCCTTTGAGCCCACATGAGCTCATACTGCTACTGTCTGAGCGCTGCGTACAAGGTCGAAAAACAAGCCACTTTGTTATGGAGTTCTGGTGTTAGTCCATATTGCTTATCCATAAAAATACTACACTTTTTGGCACAACTGAGAAATGCTTCACTATACTAACGCACACCATGTTTCTCATAACAGACGGAAGATTCCCTTATACGAACCAGAGCTTTGCAGAGCTTATGATGTAACCAGTACTAGGTTCTTCTAAGGTGAGGGGTCCCCAGAATTCTCAGATCTCCATTTATAATTTTATATAAACTATATTCCTACCAAGGGGAGGGTGGTTCTTCCACCACTGTTCAGTTATCATGATTTCGCCTTTTGTCTTCTATGGACTTGTAGTTGTAAGTGTAACTAAGTGTAACAATGTTTATTGTTTTAATCTTATGCATTTTGCTGTTTCTGCTGCATTATAGAACAACGTACATAGCTTGTCAGTTGAAAATAAACCTTTTGAACTTACATAGACTCGGTGGTATTTGGTGTGGACTTACACGAGTGAGTGAGCAAAAGGGTGTGCATTGCTTCCGCGACAGAGGTCGGGAGTGTTATGTTCTGGGTTGTCTACTCATTAGGTATCTTGTGGGGGGGGGATTTCGGAGACCTAATGAGACACTATAACTAGTCGGTCAGGGGATTGTGGTGGCTTCTGATTGAGGTGTGAGGAAGGTCCAACCTCCCATCACCAACGTCCTATTTTCTTGTGCAAAGTTCTGTATGTGCAGAATCCCTACAACAGTAGTAGTATGTCCTATCCTATCAAAAATAGTAAAATGTGGCTGGGCATTTTCTTGGTGGGAATTGTCGAAAAGCCTCAAGATTAAGAAGACTAGAAGTAGTAGAAGAGGACAACCCAAAGGACTGGACTCAATGGCTAGAGCTATTGGTGAATCTGAGTTTTATTTAAAATATTTTAAATAAAGAGTGGCCAACTGGGCAAGCTTAGCTACAGACAGACTAATAGTAGTAGTACAGAGAGTCATAGCAGACGCAGTTAGAGGCAGGGATAACAAGAATTTAGAAACAGATAATATAGATCAAAGAAGATTTTGTAAAAGATAGAATTAGGATACCGAAATAGTTCGGAAAAAATAAGGTGCAGGAAAAGTTAGGGAAATATAATTATTAATATTAACCACTGGAGGACTTACTGGGGCCAGCAGCAGAGCCCTCGGTAGAGGAGCGGTCCTGGCCCTGGGAGGCATCTTGATGATCTTCTTGTCCAGCCGCCTGTGACCCCGTCTTCTTGCCCCTGGGTGCTGATCATATAAGATTTCATAAAGAAAGAGACAAAAATTAAAGTTTGGTGTGAAACAAATAAAATATTTTAAAATACGCTCCAAAAACATTTTTGTGAACAACAATTGCAATAAAATTGACCTATCTAATCTGATTGACTAGTAGTATTGCGAGATTCACGGACCGTCTAGTAAGCCTAACTACCACCTGACCTAGCCCACCTATTCCAATCCAGACGGGCCAATTGTTCAGTAAGTCTGCATTTCCATTTATTTTAGTCCTCAAAAATGCATAGATGGAGGACACATGCATACATTTTTGCATACACCAAATTGTTGGCTGGTTGCTGCTGATGTTCTGCTAGTGATGATATAAGCCTATTAACACTCACTAAACAAACTACAAAAGGTTCTACTAAGGACTGGGGTAAGCAGCACACAGCAGCACGTGACGTGACAGAGGATGCGTCACGCACACCACTTAAAAATTACCAACTAAAAAGTAACTAAACCTATCAATCCACCACTATCCCTTCTTAGTGGCAGGAGGACAAAGGAAGAACTAGAGTCTCTCTAGCATTACCTAACTTAAGTTCTCTAAAGGAAACTCTTACATAATCATCAGGCCAAGCGAGCGCAAAGTTGCAAACAAGTAAGATTAGTAGCGCCGAGCGCCTGTGTCAAACAATCACAGATTTTTAAACGTAATTTACCTGCAATGTAAGCAGCAGCATTCTTGCTGGTCGGAAAAAAAAATATTCGCAATATATAACACAGAGCAGAACAACACAAAGTAGTAATATTAAATAGCTACTCACCAAGCCCCGGGACCTCCACTCCTAGCAGGTCCAGCAGGTCCTGCTCCCGGTCCAGAATATCGGACCACCGGTGCGTCAGCTGATTATTGGTGCGCCGGACACCAGAGCATCGAAACACTGCCCGACGTACCTTGCCCCACCGCTGCCGACGCTCCGGGAGCCCGTACCCGGACCCAGGCCTGCCGCCTGCTGCCAGGGTTAAGGGGAGGTGGTGCTGAACAAAAAAAACCAGTGCGGCCACCTCTGCCTCACCGAATAAGGCCCGTGCCTGCACCCCTTTTTGGCGCCGCCTTCCGCAAGGAAGGCGGTCGCGGCTCTGGCTACGAGCCCTGTGGCCCTTTGCCATGGTTCTGGGTAGGCGGGGGGGCGGAAAAGAAAAGGTAGAAATTAAAAAAGTAAGTAAAAGAAATTAAAAAGCAGGTAATAGAAAAAGTAGTGAAAAACACACAAAAAGTAGAAAAAAACTCAAAATATAGAATCATGAATATAGAGAGATAGATAATAAATAAAAAAGATCAAAAAAAAGTTTCCAGAAACAAAGGATTGAAAAGATAGAGGGAGGATTGAAAAGCAGGCCCAGAACCATAGCAATAGAGTGAAAAACAAGATGGCCGCGCCCATTGCGACCGCATGGGCAAGTTCGCGTGATATTTCCCCCCCGAGCACGCAAAAAGCGTCGCGAACACGTAATGTGCGTTCCCGAACAGGAAATACTTATCGCGAACGGGCGGGAGCATGCAATACGCGACCCGGAACTGGAAATAAGCATCGCGAGCGGGCGGGCGCATGCAATACGCGACCCGGAACAGGAACTAACCATCGCGAGCGGGCGGGACAAGTGAAAAACAAGATGGCCGTGCCCATTAGCGACCGCATGGGCAAGTTAGCAATATATTTCCCCGCGAGCACGCAAAAACACATCGCGAACGGGCGGGACAAGCAATTCCACGACTTTGCGGAATTTCTACGTGCTCTCGGAGATTTTTAACAATTTCCCGGAAATTTGCGTAACGCGACTACGCAAATTCCGCCCACCCCTAGTAATGGGCTGGTTGAGAGATTCAACCGGACCCTCGAGGGCATGATTATGGGCCTAGGTGAGCCCAGGAGGCGTAAGTGGGACGTCCTCTTGCCATGCCTGTTGTTTGCTTACCGTGAGGAGCCACAGAAGTCCTTAGGGTTCAGTCCCTTTGAGCTGCTCTATGGTCACCCGGTAAGAGGGCCTTTGAGTCTGGTCAAGGAAGGCTGGGAGCAATCTCCCAGGAAACCTCCCCAGGATGTGTTTAGTTACATGCTGGCCTTCAGGAACCAGACTCGGTGTATCACGAAACTTGCTGAGGCAAACCTGGAAGCCAGCCAGGAAGAGATGAAACGCTGGCACGATCAGAATGCCACTCTGATCGAGTTTCAGCCTGGACAGAAGGTTTGGGTCATGGCCCGATGGAGCCCTGTGCACTCCAGGATAGGTGGACCGGCCCCTTTGAGGTGGTGGAGCGCAAGAGTCCTGTTACCTACGTGGTGGACTTGCAGTCTCCCAGGAACCCCTTGCGGGTCCTGCATGTTAACCGCCTGAAACCCCACTTTGAGAGGTCTGAAGTGGGCATGCTTCTGGCCACAGATGCTGGGATGGAGGAGGAGAGCGAGCCCCTTCCTGACCTCTTGTGTGCAGGGGAGCGAGATGGGTCAGTGGAGGGTGTGGTCCTCTCCACCACACTGACCCCTGAGCAGCAGGGTGATTGTCGCAAACTGTTGGGGCAATTCAGTGATCTGTTCTCCCTGGTACCTAGTGTCACTGATTGGTGTGTCCATGACGTGGACACTGGGGACAGTCCTCCCATTAAGCACAAGGCTTACTGAGTGACTGACCGGGTAAGGGCCTACATTAAGGATGAGGTTACCAAAATGTTTGCCCTTGGGGTGATTGAGTCCTCTAGCAGCCCTTGGTCCAGCCCAGTGGTCCTGGTACCAAAAGCTGCAGCGCCTGGTACCACCCCAGAACTTCGGTTCTGCGTGGACTATCGGGGCCTCAATTCAGTCACGAAGACTGACGCGCACCCCATCCCCACAGCTGATGAGCTCGTAGATCGGTTAGGGGCTGCAAAATACCTCAGCACATTTGATTTGACGTCTGAGTATTGGCAGATCGCCTTGACCGCGGGAGCAAAGGAGAGGTCAGCATTCTCCACACCCGATGGGCACTACCAGTTCCGTGTGATGCCCTTTGGAATGAAGAATGCCCCTGCCACCTTTCAGAGGCTGGTCAACAGGGTGTTGGTTGGGCTGGAAGACTTCAGTGCCGCCTACCTGGATGACATTGCGGTGTTTAGCTCCTCTTGGGAGGACCGCCTGCGCCACCTCTGGGAGGTATTGATGGCACCGCAGAAGGCAGGCCTCACAATCAAAGCCAGTAAGTGCCAGATTGGGCAGAGTTCTGTAGTGTATTTGGGGCACCAGGTGGGGAGCGGCCAGGTGGCGCCCCTTCAGCCCAAAATTGAAACTATCCTGGCGTGGGAACCCCCCAAGACTCAGACGCAGCTGAGAGCCTTCTTAGGACTCACGGGGTACTACAGGAGGTTTGTCAAGGGATATGGCAACATTGTTGCACCCTTGGCTGAGCTGACTTCTAAGAAGCAGCCAAAGAAGGTAAACTGGACTGACACCTGTCAGAACGCTTTTGACACCCTGAAGACTGCCATGTGCACCGCACACGTGCTTCAGGCGCCTGACTTTTCACAGGAATTTGTTGTCCAGACAGACGCCTCAGAGCATGGTATAGGGGCTGTTCTGTCACAGATCAATGAGGAGGGACTAGACCAACCGGTAGCCTTCCTAAGCAGGAGGTTACTTCCCCGGGAACAGAGGTGGAGTGCAATTGAGCGTGAGGCATTTGCTGTGGTCTGTGCACTGAAGAAGCTGAGACCATATCTATTTGGGACTCACTTCCGGGTTCAGACAGACCACAGGCCCCTTAGATGGTTGATGCATATGAGGGGTGAGAATCCCAAGTTGTTGAGGTGGTCCATTTCCCTACAGGGTATGGATTTCACAGTGGAACACCACCCTGGTACAGAACACGCCAATGCTGACGCTCTGTCCAGATTTTTCCGCCTTAGTGATGAGAACTCCCAAGGGGATGGTTATTTCTCCCCACATTTCAGCTGGAGGGGACGCGTGTTAGACCTGGCATCATTGGCGTGGGTCTCCCGTCTTCTTTTCGCTTCCTATCTTTTATGTTGGCTGGATTTAGATGCTCTGGGCGCTGTGCCACTGCCAATCAGTGCCACAGCGCGAATGCTCCCTGTGTAAAGATAACTGTATGAATTGGGATAACCATAATTGGCTCGTTTGGTTTACCTGTCAGTCCCTAGTATAAGTGCACTGTGTGTGCCCAGGGCTGGTAGACCAAATACTGCTGGTGGGCCTGCAGCGCTGATTTGCGCTACCCACCGAAGCAGCTTTTAAAGTATGTCTGTGTAGCATGTTCTAATAGCGAGTTACCCTCCATTTCACTGTTTACTATTGTGAGGCTATCCGTTCTCATAGGCCAGAATGGGCAGGCTGAGTATTAGATGCCCTAATCCTACCTGCCCCCAGGAACCTGATAGGAATGCCGAATTTGATATGTTTAAGCTCAGGACATTGAGATACATCTTTTAGTAAGGATCATTTGCGTAGCCCGTGTTCGAAAATGCCTCTGCTAGAAACGAGGTATTTTCTGGCCTAAGCTTTCCTGTAGGCTGTGCTAGTGTGTGTATTGGCCGTCTGGTTTTGGAGCAGCAGGGCCAGCTGGGTCAGACCTGGCTGAAGAGAGAGATCGGCATTTAGAGTATGGGGAGGGGTGACTCTTTGATCTGAGCAGGGCCGTGCCTGGCAAGGTGAATGATGGCTCCACCTTCCACTGGGCGTCTGATAGCAGACCCCCAGATTCTCAAAGGGCAGGATGTCGCCTCGTAAACCAAGTGCTCCCCGACCCCACCGAACTGGTTCTGGCTGGATGCAGTGATTTATGACTGCAGAGAACAAATACTTTTTAGGTATAAAACGCTGCGCTGAAACCTTTTTCAAGTGTGTTCCTTCTGGATGTCAAGACGAAACTCTGTCCGAGTGAACAGAGGAAAGGACTTTGAAACTTTCACCAAGCTTGCTGAAGAAACTACCCGAGGGCCTGAATTGAGAGCGCCTCCTGCCGAAGTCTCAGGGACATTAGACTTCACCCCGTCAGCCATCTGAATTCCTGTGCTAGGGATTCTACTTGCAGGTGAGGCCTCCGTTGAGTAATCCGGAACCTCTAGTTCTACTGTGAGGAACACGGTCTGGTAACCCTTGTTAACTCTGTGTGTGGGCTGCCGCAGCTAAGAGAGAGCTGCCGCCGCTGAGCGCCCGCCTTAATTTGAACCTTCGAAACCTTTGCTGAATCTGTGTGGGCCGCCGCAGCTAAGAGAGAGCTGCCGCCGCTGAGCGCCCGCCTTAATTTGAACCTTCGTAACCTTCGCTGAATCTGTGTGGGCCGCCGCAGCTAAGAGAGAGCTGTAGCCGCTGAGTGCCTGCCGTTGTGCCAGCCTGGTCGAGATCATCTTTGTCCTGTGGGCCGCCGCAGCTAAGAGAGAGCTGTTGCCGCTGAGTGCCCGCACTTGTGTCAGCTGTGCATCATCATGATTTGTCCTGTGGGCCGCCGCAGCTAAGAGAGAGCTGTTGCCGCTGAGTGCCTGTCCTTGTGTCAGCTGTGCATCATCGTGATTTGACCTGTGGGCCGCCACAGCTAAGAGAGAGCTGCTGCCGCTGAGTGCTCGCACCTTTGCCAACTTTGCATCATTGTGATTTGTCCTGTGGGCCGCCGCAGCTAAGAGAGAGCTACTGCCACTGAGTGCTCGCACCTTTACCAACTTTGCATCATCGTGATTTGTCCTGTGGGCCGCCGCAGCTAAGAGAGAGCTGCTGCCGCTGAGTGCTCGCACCTTTGTCAACTTTGCATCATTGTGATTTGTCCTGTGGGCCGCCGCAGCTAAGAGAGAGCTGCTGCCGCTGAGTGCTCGCACCTTTACCAACTTTGCATCATCGTGATTTGTCCTGTGGGCCGCCGCAGCTAAGAGAGAGCTGCTGCCGCTGAGTGCTCACACCTTTGCCAACTTTGCATTATCGTGATTTGTCCTGCGGGCCGCCGCAGCTAAGAGAGAGCTGCTGCAGCTGAGTGCCCGCACCCTTGCCAACTTTGCATCACCGTGAGTCGTCCTGTGGGCCGCCGCAGCTAGGAGAGAGCTGCTGATGCTGTGAGCCCACCACGGAGCTGCACGACGAGAGTCATCGCCACCACCAGCCCGGGCCGCCGCAGCCTCGTGCTGCTGCCGCTGAGAGCCCGCCTGTCCCCGAGTGCCCGAATCATTGTGAGTGCACGTTGCAGACCACTGCAGTCGAGAGCTGTGGTCGCTGGGTGTCCGCCTGTCACCGTCTCCGCTTCTTCGAGAAGTTACGTGCTGTGTCCCCATCCAACGGCAGGTATCTGGTGCGCAACGGGTCGCGTAGACCCAGGCCTTGAACTCAGTCAGTGCCACGTTCTGGTGAATACGTTATTGCCTTTTTAAGTCCCTACTGATTTACGTGCATTGTGACTGGTTAAAACGCTTTTGAGAGTCTTGTGCTAAACCTTAGATAAAGATACTATTTTTCTATACCTACTTGAGTTGTGTCCTTTTGTGGTGTCGTTACTGCCTTATTGTGCATGGTCATAAATGCTTCACACACTGCCTCTGAGATAGGCCTAACTGCTCGTGCTACGTTACCACAGGGTTGAGCAGGGGTTGTCAAAGGGGGTAGCCCACTTGCCCTGACTTAGGAAGAAGGGTCCCTATTTGGACATTGGCGCCAGCCATTGCCAACTAGAGACCCCCATTTCTAACACCTTCCAAATCTTTTCTTTAGTCTCCTGAGACACGTGTCAGCCTGGGTGCTCCCTACCGGAGCGGACTTCGCCTAAACCCAAAGGTGGCAGTGTTTGTGGTATACCTGTTGGTGCTGGCGCCGTTGGTTTTGCTGCTCCTACATCCACTGGTGGGGTGACCGTTTTGGGGACTCCGCCGTTTGGCCATGTGTTCACCCCCGTCGCACCTACTGCTGGTACCGCTAAACCACCTACAGGCTGAACCCCCTCTGATTGCAACATTATCTGTCTGGCCTTTTCTAATGCGTCCTCCCCGCTCCCTGACACCCCAGCTGCCGGGGACCAGTTTCCCACTTTCCCAAGCCAAGGAAGTACCGCTGCTAGATTGGCTACTAAATCTGGCTGGACTGGCGTGCTCCCGGATGGGCCCCCCGTCATAGGGACCAGCGGTGCCTGTGGACTGCCTCCCGTTCCACCTGGTGTGCTTGGCTGACCCTCGACCGGTATTCCTGCCCCCTCATTGCTAGGCGGATCACCCCCAACACTCGTGTTAGGCTGAGAGCTGGTATGTGGGACTGGTAAGGGATCCACCACCCTGGGCACCACCCCCTCAGGAATTGTCGCTGGGGCACCCTCTGTCCCCTCCCCCTCACTGGGTCGCAGTACCCCGCCTTTCTTAACCCTACTCCTTTTAGGAACTGGGGGAAAGACTGCCTTAGGTGCTACCCCCAACCGCCTGGGCCTGTCCTCTGCCCCCTCTTGGCCCTCAACCCTTTCTGTCAGAGCTGCTAATGCCTGCTCATTTCATCCACCTTTTTCACCATGGAGTCCACTGCCCCCATTTTCCTCATCATTGTAGCCATAAAAATGTCCATCCGTAGCCTCTGGTCATCCCGCTTAACCTTTGGGGCCATTATTGTAAGCAAAATGTACTGACACACAGTTAATAATTTCCTGCAATAGCCAGCGGCAAGATCTTTATGGCGTGTAGCGTACCAATTTAAATAACCGGTTGCAACAGGGCGCAAAAAACCACCCTCTACATGACAACCTCCCTCAACAGAGGCACACGCACCAAATCCCCGTGTTCTAGGTCTGAGTCACTGCCCAAACCCTTACCTTGCAGTTGTAGCACCCAACAGCCGGCCACTGCACCCACGCAACCAGAGCCACGCCCACCAGCTAGTCTAGTGGGTCAGGTGAGTAAACTCAAACCTGCGTGGCTCCCAGAAACTATGGAAATGCAGGCCTGCCGGTGCTGCCTCACAATGGAAGATCCTGAGCGACTTGCTTGGCGCGCTGCCTCACCAATTCCTGCTAACCTGCTCCACCGTACTTGATTGTTTGCTGCTTTGACAAACTGTATGGGGAACAAAAGAAGAAAACCACAAAAAGGAGGGGGGGGGCAAAAAACCTCCCAATGCACCGCTTCTTGTACCAGAAAAATGCCTGCAAAATCTGGCCTTTGGCCACCACACTCCCCCACACACGCTCCTCCTGTTGCTGCTTTTTTGCTTCACGTAACAAATGCCAAATTAAATCCCAAAGATGTCCCCAGCGCTTAAAAAACCCAAATGCACACAATGGCAAACCAAAAAACGCTTGGGTTTTAAACAGATCACCCCCGTAAAACTTCAGGCTGAGAGTCAAAAATTACCTACACCCCGGTCGCGCTGCACGCGCTTCAATAGGCGGTAGGGTCTGCCCAAAAAGCCTCCCAGCCGCGCTCTACCTGTTTGCTCAACATGCACGGGTATGCGCTGAAGCAGGAAAACAGCTGACAAGAAATCCTCGGGACGCGCTGAAACCACGAACCCCTGACTCGCTCCCTCGCGGCTCCACACTAATCCTCGGTGTGCGCTGGAGCGGAAAGAAACAGCTGACTCGCTCCCTCGCCGTAAATAAACGTACCGCTGCTCCGCTTCTCACGATCAGCTGTTCACCGCCTCAGGAACACGCCGCTCGCCACTCCTCGCCAATACCTGCAGGGGACACGGGGACAAAAGACACGCTCTTCTTTCTCCGCGTCGCGAACCTAAAAAACAAAAAGGCAAAGAAATAATTTTGTTGAAGCCTCAGCCTGAGGCCCTCCTGTCCCTGTGTGTCCTGTCGGTAAGGCTGGGGAGCGGTGAACAGACTGTTCGCTCCGCTCCCCAGCCTTTTGTTGCCCGACGTTGTTGCCACGCGTGGACCGGAAGCACTTGAAGTGCTTCCGGTTCACGGCCAGCCAACCAATCATGCGGATGTTTACCAGGGGAGGCAGGGCGCCGCGTCACTACTGTGCGCAGCGCTCCCTGCCTTCCCCTGTGTGCGGGGGCCCGGCGCGACCGCCATAATGGCGGCGTGCCCGAGTTGGGCCCGCCTTCCAAACCTCTTTAGTTTATGTTTGTTTCATATAACCTTTTTGTCAGATCTTTCCGGACTCGAGAAGTTAATGACAGGAGAGCGAGAAGACCCCAGACGGGTTGCGATGTCTATATTTCAACATATTCTCATTTCGAGAGCTCGATGTTATATTGTGCGATAACAAGTTCTTTATGACATCAGATTATCAGTGACACATATAAAGCTAATGCAACAGAGAACCTGAACATAAACCACAGGGGAACGAAAGCAAAATAGTGTCAACCATGAAGGAGAAAACGCTTTGCAATGACGCAAGAGGAGAGGGGGTGCGCGTTCGGCACGGACACCCCTCATTTCTGTAACTAACAGATGAGAAGTTCTTGTGGGGAGTCACGGGCCAACCACATGCATTGAACAATCCGAGAATGTAGAGTGGGGGAGGAGGTCGGGGAGGTTGGGGCCGGGGGGAGGGGGAGGTGGGTATATTTCACACATTTCAGGCAGCCTGTTGAACACACCGCAGGAAAACGATTGATCCCGCCTGCTTCATTTATTAGACGGTGTAATACCACACAAAATCCTTTCCACACTATCCCACAAACTAAATCATTTATTCTTGACAAGTATCCAATACAGCGCTGACTTCTTCTCCATGGGCAGATAATGCCCTGATTAATGGGTCCGCCTGCATCGAAACAAGGCTGGGAGAATGAAAGGCAGGGATCGGAGACGGGGGCCGGGGCGGGAGACCGCGGCCTGCCCCCTCCTCCTCTTTTCCCAAGGCCGGCTCTGCAGCGAGGCTCAAGGTTTTATTACAAAGAGGCCGCCTAAGCACCACGGGCTAATCCGTAAATCCCAGACTAGAAAAATATGTGACGGATTTGTAAATTGTGCCCTTTACAAATCTGATTGAACTTCTTTCCTTTGTTTCCCTTCGGCACTTGCGATTTATTCTTCCTTGTTTTGCCCCGCCCCTCCCCGTGCGCCTCCGCAACTACCCCCCTTTACGAGATTAAAGCAATATGTTATTATGGAGCTGATGTCTGACGGACACCGTTACCAATCTGGCACCATTTTTTGCACATAGGGAGGGAAGTTCAAATTGCGAAGAGTGAGAACTTCATTTAAAATCGTGTCCAGGGCGTGCAAATATGTAAGCAGAGTTTCAAAGCTTAAAATGCAAGAGAGTGTGGGAATCGAATGTGCCTCATATTACACTTTTCATCTCATGCAACACAATCCCACACTCACCATGTGCACGAGACGCCTTCTGAGGCTACAAATAGTACCCGCCTGCGTGAGATACATGGAATTTGGCCTGGATGTAGACAGTGCTTGAAATGGATAAATAGAAGTACCTGCTTGATTCTGAGAAGTGCCGGTACTCTCCAATTAAAAGTATTACGCATCTCTTGAGAAGTGTCAGTACTCTCCCTCTCAAAATAAAAAAGTGCTGGTACTCTCTACTGGGCAGTACCGGCCCATTTAAAGCACTGGATGTAGAAGAACCCACCGAAGCCCTCAACACTCATGTCTCGTGCCGAGGTTGACGGAGACTGTCCTCCTACCAAGAACCAGTGTAATGGGGTATATTTCTTGGCCCACCCCAGAAACACCAAGTTTGAGCCAACTCGATTGGTAAGCATTGGGGCCAATCAGGAGTTCTGAAATGATGGGTAGATACCACTTGGATGAATGGGTAGTATTGAGATTTGAAAGTGGTATTCAAGTGGATCTGCATACGGGTGGAAATACTAGAGTCCCATAGGTTATGTGCATTATATACACCACAATTTTTTTTCCAACATGTCACATGACGTGTATGAGATTCCAATTGAAACTAATAAATCCTCATAATAAAGATGACATTTCACATGTAATGACAAACGTAATCTTTCATACATGAGAAACCCTCTAAAGCTAAAACACAGGATCCTTGCAATGTCCATAGACATCACATTAGGACACAAAACTGTGATGCTTCATCTGAAGTTATGGCCCTCAGTGTTCATGATGCACATAAGACCTTTTCTGAAATGATTAAATACACCTATGTCATGGGGCACGCAAGATTCCCTCTGAATTTATAAGATATACCACTCTCGTAAAGTCCATGAGACTCAGTCCAAAGCGCCCAAAAAAACCACCCTCATAATGTACGCAGTAATCCTCAGGCACTCTAACACCTCACATTAGGATCAGTTGGCAATCCCATGACTAACTAATGCAGTAGTCAATGGATATGACTGTAGCAGCCAAAAGGAATCACCTAGCGGCATTGTTCCTTTCTTTTCATATAGCGTGAATAGCTGTTTGTAAATAGCATTCTACAAAAGACAATATAAAACCAACATAAATACTGCCAAGAGGGTGATTTAAAAGGAAACAATGAAGGGCAGGTACTCTCTATTTAGAAAACCTCGTAGTTCCTGAGAAGTGCCAATACTCTCCTATTCAATGTATTGTATGAGTGCTGAGAAGTGTGAGTACTCTCCATTTTAAATTAAAGAAGTGTAAGTACTCAGTACCAGACTGTGCCTACCCAATTAAAGCACTGCTGCCAAGTCCAACCCAGAAAAAATAAAGCAACTCACGTCCAGTATGTTCTTTCTGAAAAATGTTGAACCCATTAATAGCAGCTTCTGAATTCCACATAGGGCCATGCTTGGGACAGAAACAAGTGACCTGGTGCAAAGCAAGGGGGTTTAGATAATACACAAAAAGGGTTCATGTTAGAAATGGGGGTCTCTAGTTGGCAATGGTTTGCACCTTTGTCCAAGTAGGGACCCTTGCTTCTAGTAAGGGTAAGGGAGTTACGCCATTAGACAACCCCTGCTCACCCCCTTGGTAGCTTGGCACACGTTTATCTCAGAGGCAGTGTGTAAAGCATTTGTGCATACATACAGTAACACAGTGAAAACACTACAAACGGACACCACACCAGTTTAGAAAAATAGGAAATCTTTATCTAAACACAGCAAGACCAAAAAACACAAATCCACCATACATATATCAAGATATGAGCAAAAATAGATTATCCACAAAAATAAAGCGTGTAGCAACAAATAGATCCACCTGGGGCTAATATGACATCGTGATAGATAAAAATCCGAAAGTACAGCGCCGACCGCGAGGTGTGTAGTGTCGGGCCTGGAGTCACACGGACCCCAAAGAACAGTACCTTGGCAAACAATGAAAACAAAGACAGTGCACGGTGTTGGGGAGGTGAAGCTTCGTCGGCGCTGGGAGGAATCGGATCTCTATGACCACAGGGGAGGTGAGGCGTCGGTTCCTTACTGTGATGCAGGGGAGGTGAGGCGTCGGTTCCTTACTGTTGCCGGGGAGGTGATGTTGCAGTGGCGTCAAGGCGTCGGGTCCCTACGACGATGCGGGGTCAATGAATTTGGGAGGTCATCCACGTCAGGTATCGGCTCCGCGATGATGAAGAACCGGTGTCGGTGATGTCGGGGCTGCGGTGCGAGTTGGGGCGGTGCGTTGTGAGAATCAATAGTGGTGCCCTCGGCTCCGGTACAGGCAGCGGCCTCTGTGGCGTCGTCAGAGTCGGTACGGTGCGGCGTCGGCAGGCGTCGGGGCAGTGCGTCGTGCACTACATGAGTGGTGCCCACGGCTTCATTGCAGGTTGCGGCGTCGCCCGCAGGCGTTGGTGTCGCTATTTCCCTCTGTGACAGCTGAAACAGCAGTTCCAGATGCAGGAGGACAGAGGAAATGAAGTCTTTGTGTCCCTGAGACTTCAGAACAGGAGGCAAGCTCTACACCAGGCCCTTGGAGATCTTCTTCAAGCAGGATGTATAGCACAGTTCTGTCTTTGTCCACTCCTTGGCAGAAAAAGCCATTGAAGGCCAACCCCACACAGCACACAGCAGAGGGGCAGAACGTCCCCTTCAGCTTTCCCAGTTTTTTTCCTTGGCAGTGGTTCCTCTTGAGTCCAGAAGTAATCTAAAGTTCTGGGGTCTGGGCAGCAATATTTATACCACATTTTCCTTTGTTCTCTTGTGGCAGGGAGTCTCTTAGCTCAGTCCAAACCAGTTCTGTCCTCTCTGGTCCAGCTTCCTTGCAGAAGGTGGAGACAGCATTGTGTAAGACAGACCAGGCCTATTCAGGTGCAAGGAAATCTCCTCCCACTGCTCTAAATGCAGCCCAGGTCTATTCAGCCCATCCCTGACTCATCCAGGAAAGGTAGGACACACCTCAACCCCCCGAGTGGCTGTCTACAGAGAATGTACATCCCCAGCCCCTGGTACTCCAAAACCAGAGTCAATCCACAATTTAGCAGAGGCACATAGGATGGCTAAGCAAGAAAATGCCTGCTTTCTAAAAGTGGCATTTTCAAACCCACAATTTCAAAACCATCTTTATTAAAAGATGTGTTATTAAATTCTGAGTTCAGAGAACCTAAACTCCATCCTCCTATCTTGTCCCCATGGTAAGTTATACTTGTAAGATGTTACAAAGTATCTCCCATGTTATTCTTTAGAACATATAGCCTTACAATAGTGAAAAACGAAATACATTGTATTTCACTCCCAGGACATGTCACACACACCAGTACATGTCCTACCTTTCACATGCACTGCACCCTGCGCCTGGGGGTACCCTGGGCCTACCTGAGGGGTGCATTACATCTATGGCCTGGCAAGTGGGTGCACCTGCCAGGTTGACATGGCAGTTACTAACTGCACGTAGACACGTAGACGTAGTGGCAGGTCTGAGAACCCTTTGAATGGCTGCTAGTGTGGGTGACACAATTAGGGTTGCAGGCCCACTAGCAGCATTTGATTTACAGGCCCTTGGCACACACCATGCACTGTACTAGGAACTTACTAGTAAATCAAATAAGTCAATCATGGAAACACCAATTGGGGATTTCTGTTAAACAATATTTAGGACATGGTATTTCTGTCAGATGATATTCTGACTGCAATATTGTGGTACCATGCCAACTGCACTTTCATGATATAATTAACAAATAATGATTCAAGGGCCAGAGGAACTAGGCATTTTAAGAGGCGCAATCACTCAAATTCGGCATTTGTGACCGTTAAAATGCTTAGTGCATCCGAGTCCTAAAATGTAATTCCTAATAGATACTGATTTGGTATCTACAATGGGCATGCTGTAGGCATCCCATCCAAATACTGAATCGCTAACTAATGTATCAATGTTTTTTTCCCAAAATCTGGTAGCAAAACAGTTGTATTTTACCAACATCTCAAAGGAGGTGGTAACACAATTGTAAAAGTGAAGAGGTCCTTTGTGAAGGTTAAAGTGGTACAGGATCACTGCTTCCTTTTAAACAAAAAAAAATTAACTTATGTTTAGGAAAATGGGCTGCATTTAAAAAAGAGCTTTCTTTATCAAAAAGCAGTCACAGACATGGTGGTTTACTGACCCCAGACGACTATCATCCCTCAGATGGCTCCAATTATAGTGAGTTGGAATTTGTAACCTACCTTATTAATATGTACGAGTCAGGTCAACTTCCGACCCACTATGATTCAGATTTTTAAGCAGCCAATCTACTAATACATAACTTGGTTCTTAAAAATCTTTACTGGATGCAAAAATACTGGTCACAAATTGCAACCAGTATTTTGCGGCCCGATGTTAGTACATATGACCCCAAGTTCCTTTGAATTCGGATCCCTTGTTTCAGAACTATTTTGATGAAGCTATTAAAGTTATTAGTCTTCATTTGTTATGTGTCTTAACCTCTTTTATAGTCTCGCGTAGGCAGCGCATGTGCTGCCTCTTTGAGACTTGCTGTATCCACTCTGTGGGCTTACAGCCTGCCCATTGCTTTTGATTTGTTTCTTTTTTTTAAAAATGTTTGAAGTTTTATATAGCGCGAACTAGACCCGAAGGTATCAGAGCGCTTTACATGAGCACCAGTTGCTTTACAGATGGACAGACTCATTTATGTTAGCATAGGGAGATTAAGTGATTTGCCCAGAATCACAGGATGTTGAGCGTCCCTGCCAAGACTTGAACCCAGTTCCCCAGCTCCGAGGTTGACCGCTCTAGCCGTTAGGCCACATCTTCATGTGTCCTTCCCAAAAGCTTGCTTCTATGTGGGCAATCTGTGTTTTTTCTCCCTCCTTCTTGTGTCTTGTTCCCTCCCAAGGAGCAGTGTCCGATTACTTGTATCCTTTCACTTTTGTCTATTTCAGTTCGTGTATGCGCACAATTTTTTTCGTTTCTTTCAGCCCTTATTTTGGGAAGGGTCCCTTTTTTTCTTTGTAGTATTGATGCTCATAGCACCATTTCAGTAAACATCCCCGTAAATCGTGTCCTTATCTTGTCACATTTGCTGTTTCCAGAGTGGGCCTGTTTCGTCCAAAAACCCCCCTCCCAAATGCTGCTTGCCCCCTCCGTCATTGGCCGCTCTTTCCATCTCCTACCCTCTGAGTCCGCTTTAGTTTTCTGGCCCCTCATTACAACTGCTTCCAATGGAGAACTACACACACACACGTGAGACCACCAATAATCACACAGAGGCACAATGCATTAACAATAATTATTGCAAACATATATGCAAACCCAAAACGTTACAGCTATGTTTTTTATAAAATGAACCGTTCACTTTTGTCTATTTCACTTCGTGTATGCACACAATTTTTTTAGTTTCCTTCAGCTCGTGTTTTGGGAAGGTTCCCTTTTGTTTCTTTGTAGTGTTGGTGCTCCTAGCACTTTTTCAGTAAACAGCCCAAAACTTTGCAGCTATGCATTGTATAAAAGGAACCGTTAGTGCACAGTCATGCTGCTACCCCTCGTGTTGCAACAGTTAAATTCTGGATTAAGGAAAGCATTTATGCGAGCAGTCAACTTCATCTTCTTCGCGCTGCACCACATGGCTGAAGTTCGCTGATGGGTTGCGCAGAGACAATGCTGCAAGAGGTGATTGATTTAGAGACATTGATTCACACTTTTATGTCAAACCGCATCAGAAATACTCCACGAACCAGTTACTCTTTCTATCATATGTTGCGATGGCTCTGCCTAGACAATATACAGAGCTCCATCTACCTTCAATTAGATTTATATATAAATACCTTATACTCCTGTACTAAATGGAGGCTAAAATAAGACCCGCTCTCCTACTGAAAGAACCAAGCCTTTTTGTGCAGTGCTAAAATGACTTAACAAAAGCATGTATTATTGCTCGCTAAACACATGCAGAGGGAGCTTATGTAATCTGCAGTAATGGTTTCCAATGCCATTGAGGTAGTGCAGAGTAATAATGCTTCAGCTGGCTAACATCGACAAAAACATTTGCAAAGCCAGTAGGCCTACTGAGGCAGACATAACATCTAACATACATCACTCAATCAGCTTCATTTTAAAAACTATTTTATTAACACAAACAATCTACACTTACCATCCACACAACTACTGTAGGATAGAGAAAACAACCTCTTGCAAAGGTGAGACCTATTGGCTTTGCCATTTCTTGTTTATCTCACTGATCTCATTGTGCATAGCATGGCCAATTCAAGAGACTGCTTCTTGGTTGTAAAGACAGCGAAGAAAGCCTGCAGTGCAGAGAGCGGCAGAGGCCATGTATAGAGAGCAGCAGAGGCCATGCTTCATCTTCCCGCAAACGCTGTTGCCAACCAGACCACACCTCCCCACATACATTCCCCCTCAGTCTAAATAAAGAAAACTGAGAACGTGGAGCATCAGCAAGACATCAGCATGCAAAGTGCGACAAGTGCTTCACTGAAATGCTGACTGGAAGGGGGCGAAAGCCAGGAATTCTGGTCCGCCCTCAAAAAAATGCAGAAAACATTGCACAGGGTACAATAATAGAGGCACAAATGCACCTAGTGAAGACTAGTCTGGAAGCTTGTGCTGAGAACACAGGCTTTCTAGAAAAAATATTCAGTTTGTAGTGTTCAGTCAACAATGATTGGGTATTGGAAGCAAAACCACTTATTTTAAACCATAATAGCTTTCCATGGAAGCCAGTTGTTGGTAATTTCATAAATGTTAATGAGGCAAAAGTTTAATTACATCAACAGCTGTGATGCTTCCATAAGAGCAAAGACCTGCTATATTCTCACCTTTAATAAGTGAAAAAAGATGGTGATCCTCTACTCAAAGACCACTGGGGACAACGAGGTCCCTCCCTACCCACTTGTACATCCTAGAATATGGAAAGCCGATATACAGTATGAATAAGTCAAGGCCGAAAAAGGAATCAGAAGCTAACTCACAGTGTTTGGGAATGTGGAACCAGAGATTCAATGATGGCTTCACTGAAAGTAATTTTAGAAGCATTGCACTACTAATCAAAACGAATGGACGTACAAATTGCGATTTTACAAAAAAGAGCATCATGCCGATCAAACATGAAGAAAAAAATGAAAATACATCAGAGAGGCCTGGTTGATTATAAATGGGGGTAAGGGCAAATAACCTTTTTTGTGGGGGTATTAACGAGAATCAAGGCATGTTCCCAACTGTTGCTTGAAGTTGGCAAAAGAATCAATTGTAGTTGGGGGAGCAGTCACCCATTAGGCAGGCCTTGAACCCAGCTAATCTGTTAAAAAATTTGGGAGGTGTGTCGGTTATAATTGTGTGTGCCTTTTTTCCAGACAGAAGAGTTAAAGGAAGACATGAAGAAAGGGGGAAATATGTGATCATATTAATGCGCCTGAAGCACTTTTCAAATGGGTATTATCTAAAAAAACAGGAAAAAACTAACGAAGGTGATGGACGTGGGTAAGCTGAGCCATCATAACCAAGTGACAGCTGAAGATAACACTCTCTTGGATGTAAGCCTAAATAGACAAACTAACGTTATGAGCCACCAAAGTAAAAATTGACAGCAGGGCAATGAAGGATATGTAATATATCAATCAATCAATCAAGGTTTATATAGCACGACCACTTACCTGTGAGGGTCTCTAGGCGCTGAGGGAGGCGAGGGGGCTGCTGATCCGTCTGGGCACTGGGGTTCAGTCGAAGAGCCAGGTCTTGAGATCCTTCCTGAATTGGGTCAGCGACGGGGCTTGCCTGAGGTGGAGAGGCAGGGTGTTTCAGGTCTTGGAGGCGAAGTAGGAGAAGGATCTTCCTCCAGTCCTGGTCTAGCGGATCCGTGGGACGGTGGCCAGGGCCACCAAGCAAGTAATATATAATATAGCAAGTTATCATCCAACCACTTCTTAGCATCATCAGGAAGATTAGTCATGGATGGCTAATATGCTATAAAATAAGGATTCCTAATGCACAGAGTTATTTTGTAATAACCCCTAAAGTAAAATCTATTACAAGTCCTTTGTGTTCACTACTGATGTCCCAAACACTATGCTTGCTCTCATGGAACGTGACATGACTGAAACACATGCTATACATTTTTTGGAAGTTAGGTTATTTATGAGGAAATTTGTTGATCTAAGAAAGTTGATTAAAGGATGAGCCAACTTTTTCAGAACATTTAGAGTGGTTGAAACCTGTGGTTAGACTGGCAGGGGGAGACCCTGTTTAGGGCACGTAACCTTTATAGTTGCTAAATTGGATGCAAGTGCGAAAACAATTAAGTCAGATTGAGATCACCAACAAATGCTTACACTTAGAATAAAGAGGTCACAGAGTAAAAACTTTTAATACACATATTTTGCCACACATCATAAGGAAACAGCCTACTCACAATATATCTTAAAATATAAATAGTCACTGCTAAATTTGCTGGCTGCCATTTATTCGTCACTGGCTGTTTTAATGATATATTTGATGCTAACGTGTACTGACAAGTTAATAGAAGAAGCTGATGCAACAGGGTTGATCTCAATGTTGAAGGCGAGCTACAAAAGAATAAAGACAGGTAATAGGAAGTTTTGTATTAAATTAAAAAGAATCAGTTAAGATTTGCAAATGGTAGATTTCATCTTGATTGCCAAGCAAATGTTACCCAATATATTCAGGGCTATGATAACTTAATGGATTTTACTCTCTTATCTATGCCACGTTTTCAATATATAACTATTTTCACTTCCGTCCATATTGAAGAAAGTGGTCACAGACTAAAGGGGTTGTTTTGAGTCTGACTATGAAATAACTACCCTGTCTTGAATCACTGGGTATAATGATGTGGCTGGTTGAACTTAAACACTTACAGTGGTCAGTAAAGTTGGTGACACAACATCTGGGGAATCCTCAGAGCGGCAGTGTAAGGATTATTGGGGAATATTTTATGAAATCCACTAATTGTTCTTATTTTACAAATACATTAAGCTAAATTTCCTCATTATTCTTTCCATGCTTAACCCAATCTAAGATGGCTATCCCTTTTTCCTACTTTGGTCACTTCCAGTTTTTCACTATAAAAACGTACTCTCGCCTGAGGCCAGTTGCATTGCAATTGTTTCTTTGGTGCTCGCTCCAGGTCTCCGTGGGTTTCCACAGTCTCCAGTTCTACCCGCCTTCAGCTTGCTGCCTTCTTCTGAATCCTGATTCCAGCCTAGACCAGCCTAAAGGTTTCTTCTGGACCTCCATTTTTTCCCTTCTCGCTGCGATCTTTCCCGGAGCAGTTCCGGACTCCAGGTTGTCGTTCTGGTGTCTGTCCCTGCCTCTGGTGATAGATGGCCTTGTCTTCGCACCAAGAAGTTCGCGCCAGTGTCACCTAGAAGACCATCCCTTGACAAGCAGGGGTCAGCTACCTAACCCTCTGATGCAAAAACGTAGTTCAATGCATTAACAATGAATTAGAAAACCAGTAGGACCACAGACCTGACACTAGCCTGCTCAGCAATCCTGTGCAGGCAGTGTTTTCAGGTTACTATCAGCCCCTCTAGATGAATTTAGGGACACAGTGGCAATGCAAATAATCTTTCTTTTATGACTAACACACTCAAAGATAGCATGAAGGAATGGGGACATGTAGTTTAAAACGTTTATTTTAAAATCCTCAGTCCAGTGCATAAAATACATAATGCAAAAATAAAAGCAATTAAGAATGTAACGGTCAGAACAAGATAAATCTTTCTAATGTTGTTAGGAAGTTTCTGACATCCTAACACTTTAATGCAGAGGTCTTTAAACTGTGCGGGGTGCCCCACTGGGGGTCCATGGCTGCATTCCCAGGGTGGGCGCATTTACATCTTCCACTACTTGTAAATGAAGATGTCCTGGTAGAACACTTTTGTTCCTTTGACACTTTTCCAGGCTGTCTCTATTTACATAAAAACTGTGATCCTGAGTGATGATGACGGGGTCAAAGATGTTGCTAAAAAGAGCAACATATCCTGTAACTGTTTAATTTATTCACTTCAAATTAACAGCATGTTAAATGAAACATAAATGCAAGTTAATTTAATGTGTGGCAAATGTACTCTTTTAGGTTGTGAACCTCACTTGATTAATGTGATCACTGTAAATCCCTGTGTGTGACCAGACAGTCACAGAAATTAATCCTAGTTGCGCAGTGGGAAATAGTGGCTGCATACTTATAGTGCTATGAGGTCCCAGCTTGTAACAGAAAGCACTGTGAATATATCAGTCATTATTTGTATCTTTATATAATTTAGTAATACACAATCAGACTAAGGGCCTGATTTAGATTTTGGCGGATGGGTTACTCTGTCACAATGGTGACGGATATCCCGTCACCCGAAATATATATCCCATAGGACATAATGGGATTTATATTTCGGCGGACGGGATATCCATCACCATTGTCACGGAGTAACCTGTCCGCCAAAATCTAAATCAGGTGCTAAACCTTGAAACATTTTTATAAGGGTGCACTAAAACGACACACTGCAGAACTCACCTGGTAACACCCACACATTACTCTCACAAGAATAAATCTTTGTCACTATGGACTCTAAGTGACTCCATTGGTTAGTTTATACTGGCTCCCAAGCAGTCTTTATATTTGGTGGTTAACCAATTGCTCACATTTACCTTTCAGGTAGCAGGCATCCCGATTAGAAGGCTTGTTTCTTCTTCGTTTGTCTGTCTCATCTCAAGGTTAGCCTTAACCTTTAAGGTATGGTTATTTTTGTTTATATAAAAGATGGAGTCCAAAGTGGCAGGGAGGAGGCCAGCACAGTTGCATTGCGATGCAGAGCTCTCATCCCTCAGACCCCTGGGGCCTCAGGGTAATGGCCCAGGAGAAAGAGGAAAGGAGCCAGATCAATGGATAGTGTCAAATAGATTTGGGGGCTCATTTTTTGTTTCCAAATGGACAGAGACAACTTCCCCTGAGAGATGCACCTAGGTAAATGGGTCGCTATATGGGAATCTTCTTTTTTTAGATCCATCACTATCATTAACGCAATAGGTGCTGTGGGACTGGGACCAGGGATGAGAGTGGCCAAAGCACCCCAGTTATGGTTGTCGTACTGCGAAAAAGGGGATTGGGGTCGCATTTCTATGTATTAGGGCCTAGGTCACACTTGATGTGCATGGAACAGGCCCAAGCAATATTGAGGGAAGGCTGAGGGCGGGTGAGATGTGGGGCATTTCTTCTTTTTTTTTTTTTACACAAAGGGGCAGAAAGCCTGCTTTGGGTCTCAAGCCTAGGAGTGATGGCCCAGTAGCTTCGCAAAGCAGTAGGTATGATTCATGCTGTAGGTGCAGTGACACCATGGAACAACGGTATGAAGGGCCAACTAAATTCCATGTCTGTTTTACCATGCTTTCTTGCTTGCATTATAGCCCAGTGCAAACTTGCTGTGCCAGTGTTGCTTTGTGCCTTGGAGTAATGGTCCAGGGTTGGAGAAAATTGAAGCAGAGGAGACATCTTATTTTGGGCATCAGAGAGATGGCAGTGAGGGGGACAGGGCAAGATGGGAAACCATGATTTTAACAAAGGACAGAGGAGACATCCCACTTGTTAAGGCAGTAGCTATCTTCAGTGAAGCAGGTGCAGCAGCTCTGAGGTCCACGGGTCTGAGGGGCCGAATGTATCATAATGATGTCTTTGCCAAAAAAATGGGGTTGGGGCTCATTTTCCTTGCTAGCATTAGGGCTGAAGGCACCTTTGCTGCAAAAATGGGGGCAACATGTGGGAGCTCATTTTCTTTAAATGGAGGCAATGAGGCCTAATGGTGATAGTTGCTGACTTTGGCACTGGGGAACCAGGTTCAAGTCCTAGAGTTGGCTCAGCATCCTGTGACTGTGATCTCCCCGAGCCTTAAAAAAAAAATGGGCATTGAGTAATGTAACTGATGCTCATATAAAGTGCTCCAATGCTCTTGGGCCGAGTTTGTGCTATATAAAACTCCCAAAAGGAAAAGGGACAGCAAGCCTGTTTCAAGACTGGAATGATGATTTGCAATGATAAAGAAGGGGGTGAAAGAGGCAGAGAAGATTGTTTACAACTCAGGATGCAAGCTTTCATTAGTGCAGCAGGTGCAGTTGCATTGGGGCCGAAGAGTGTGACAGGCTAACAATATCCCAGTTTTAGGGAGCAAATTTTTTTGGTCAATTCATGTTTTTGTTTGACAACTTTGCTCTTTTATAAGTCTCACATTTATTGTGGATTATAAACTACAGAATGTCTTCCTGAAATGATTTCATATGCCCCCCCTGTGCTCAGCCGCGTCCCGCTCTGACTTCAAAACAATTTATTTGGAGGGACGTAGAATTTATTTGGAGGGACGAAGAGCTAAAACGTTTGAAGATCTCTGCCCTAATGCTATTTCAAAATGCTATGTTATACCTTAGCTAAAGCATTAAATAGAGTAATCTGTCTTGTGAGTTTTATAGGATGGATGGCACAGCATTCCTTTGAATAGATGGCTGCAGCTCTTCCATATCATAGCTCTACCACAGAAGCAGGATGTGTGCACTAAGTGAAGCACACTATCTGTATGGCTTGCGGAACCAGCTCTTTCTCTGAGAGCAAGGGGCACAACAATCTGGTGTGATCTATGTTGACATTCCTGGCAAGTGGTGGCTGCCGCAAATCGAAAGTGGTGGGGCACGTGGGGTGTTAGAGGAATAATAATTTTTTTTAAACTTACCTGCTGCTGCCGCTGACACTGCCAGTCGCCTCGGTGCTTCTCTCCTCTCAGCAGTCACTGGGGCACAAAGCACAGGCTCCCCACCCAATCCAGACGCTGCTCTCATGCTATACCATGCATGAGAGAAGCGCTGGGATTGGCCTGAGCGGGCTAGTCTGACGCTCACTCAGGCACAGGGAGTCTGTGCCATTTCTCCATCTGGCTGTGCAACACAGTGGGGTTAGAGAAATGTAAGTGTGCATGTCAATCAATCAATCAGGATTCGTACAGCGTGGCTGCCTCACCTGAGAGGGTCTCGAGGCGTTGTGTGCTCATGCTGTGGCCGGCCAAAGCGACATGCGCACTTACAGTGTCCATCACTCCTCCTCTGCGCCATGGTCTGGGACCGCTCTCCCTAGATTCCATGGCTCAGTCAGTCAGTGGAAAGTAAAATGATAATTTTGTTTTATTATCATTTTATTTTTTGCTGACGGACTCGACGCTCCTCCGCCATTACAGAGGAGCCGTACCTGGGCAGGGCGCAAAGGCCTCTCGTAATCAATGGTCAAAGCCAGGGGTTTTTAAAGCATTTGACCATTGATTTTATCTCATATTTACAAAACAAAACAAATGTTGGAGACACTAAGCCTACTGTCAGACTAAACTATTGTGGCACAAAATGTGGCTCCTCGATTCACATGCTGACATTGAGGATCCATCTTTGTAAACAATAAGCTTATACTGCAAGGGGCCATATTGTAATGGCTGCACCCATTAACATATACAAAAGCCAATGACATCATGCAGAATTGTCAGCCATGATGACATCAGCCTTTTTATGTGTGCTCTAAGAATTTCATACCTTCTATTAAAGATAAAGAGAGGCTGACAGTAATCACAAAATGTAAAACAGACTAATTGAGTTTGCACTATTACAGTGTTCACGACATTGGAAAAACAGTTACAAACCTTTTTACTTCACTTGTATAAATAGCTACAAACAGCTTTTATAAAAAGAAACTTTGCAAATAACAGCATGGAGTAGATTGCTTTCCAATCTACTAGAAATGTTAAATAAAGCACCTTCAAACATAGAAATAGAGGAGAGCCCCAACAAACATGAGTAAAAAGGTAGTAAGTTCCAGTCCTGTCTTAAACCCACTTTGAAGCAGAAAAGAATACTAATAGCTAAATACAGGAATTAATATCAATGTAGACTTAACAATGAGGATGTTGCACTTGTGACCATGCAATTGTAGGGGTAGACATGGCAGATTTACTGGGTTGGGCTTAATGTCAGAACTCTAAAAACTGTGGGGAATTAATAATCTGGATGGCAAATTAAACGTTATAAATATACTATAGGTGGATGTATTGATTGCACAAGTGTCCACACTGTCTAATACTGAAACAGCATTTGATTGTGAGGCAATTAATATACAGTTCCATCTTTGGAATTGACAGAGCAACACATCATTTCATACATAAAAGCAGCACAACCCTCTAGAGCTCTGATACTGAATTGCATCCCTACTGTAACATACAAATCAAACTTGGCATTTTTGGAAGCAACCCTTGACAGTCCTCATTTCAGCTTGTCTGCAGTTCAGGGTCTGGCCATAATCATGGCGTGGGTCTGTCTTTCAGCCCACCTGCAGAAAGGTGACCAACATAATGGTGCTGACTACAGAATAATGGCTCTGTTAGACAGTGAAGTCAAGGTCTGAGCAAAACTATTATTGAATGAATTTGAACAATGGACAGAAAGAAACTAATGTTCTCTCATTCCAGCAGGCAGGGTTTAGAAAAGATAGTGAGATGGTAGGTAACATCTTTGCTGTGAAATCGTACCATGTAGCCCAGTGGAAGCAGTCTATGTCCCTGTATATATAACAAGTGCAGACTGTAACACAGTTGTGTGCTGCCCCTCCTTTATGGTAAGCTCTATACCGCTGATATAGGGGGAAAATGTAGACGGTACAAGGAATTTTCCTCCTAAACGGGAGGGGGTGGGGGTAGTAAACCCATTCCTCTGCTTCAAACATGGGTCATTTAATAATTTAGCCAGACCTATTGGGCTACACAGGTCATTGAACATGATACTAGAATATAATCGGATAAATGACCACGTGGTCAATATAACGAAAACTAAAATAAATATTTACAGTAGCCATAAGGGAACATTAGTTGGCGATACAATAGATATTGCAGGCAGAATCCAATACCTCCCTTGGAGTGTGGTAGGAAAGAAGAGTGAGCCCTATGGCCCACAAACATGCAATGAAAATTAAGGCACCAATAGTTCAGTAATCGTTAAGGAATCCTTATTTATTTTTGCTTAATCCAATTGCCAGATCCATACTGTCAGTTTTAAAAGCTACGTTTCTACCAGTAATAACTTATGATGCATTAACATTTACTAATACACCAAGAATTCCTCTTGAAAAGATGGTGGGTTAATATCTGAAATTAATTTTTTGTCTTTTTTTTGTGATGCCATCTGTCCTAACTAAGATTAGAGTTTGGCCTGAATAAAATGGAGTTACTACTGGAATTGCTAGTTGCAAAGAAATGTAATAGATTTTGCCAGGTTCCTCGTGGCACCCTTAAGGGAATATTATGGAAGAAATTAAATGTGGAGAATAACCATCCTACATTAATGGTGGAATATTATTGTACATTTTAAATACGTTTGAGATCAACCAGATTTGGTAGACGAGTGTTTAACAAAGTCAGTTAAAGATCGTTTTAGGAGATAAAAAGATAATAGATCTCCTTTGAAGAAGATCTGCAAAGGTTCAGTAAATTTAAAAATAACACTATGGCACTGTCTTCATACACAATGTTGAACCTGCATCTGTATCTCACCACAGCGCTACAGCTGGAAACTCAATCGAAATCTATGAGGTTTCAATTGAGTTTGTTACCCACAGTCAATATCCAGTTTAGGTTGGCAAATAATGCAGTAATTACATGTGCGCAAAGCAAAATCAGAAACAAATGTATAACTATTATGCATATGAATTTTGAGAGCCATATTCAGAAAGTAAGGAATACACACGATAGATGAAAACATGACCCACTAAAAGCAGGCACTAACGTTCAGTTAATTTGATGAGTGACAAAGTGTGTGGACCCGTGGCTGACACATTCACCAAATTTAGCAATAACATAACGTACATTGTTGTGCTGCGTAGCTTCTAAGAGAGCCATCAGAGCAAAATTAAAAGAGAACATCATTTACAATCTGTTTCTTGCTGTGTAGTTTGTGAAGTGGGGTGGGGTGGAGGGCTTGATTAACAGTAGTGTGTATTTTGGTTGAAGGGCACAGCTTAGCAACTTGGGGGCATATTATCAAGGGGCCGCGATAAAATTATCGCCGCTTTAGCGTCCATTTTCGGGCGAAAAGCGGCGATCATTTTATCGCATTATCATCAAGGACACGCTAGCGCGTGATTCCCTGAGTTAGGGCCCGTTTTTCGCACGCCTCGCCTTGCATCGATAATGAGATGCAAAGGAGGCGTGGCTGTGAAAACAGCATGGGATAATATCGCGAAGGCAGCTTCGCGATATTATCAAGGAGGGGTAGCGATATTAGAAATCGCGTTAAGTATGCCTTAACGCAGGAATTTAACGTCTGTTAAATTCCTGACTAAGGCATACCTAACATGGGGGGTGGATTGTGTGGCTAAGACCACAGGCCCGATCATCAAGGATATCGCCGTTTTCCATTGAACATCGCTGGAAAACCAGCGATGTTCCATGGAAAACACCGCTATCGCTGGAATAATTATCGCCATTGCGCTATGCGTTGTTAATACAGCGCTAGCATGGCGATAATTTCCAGCGATAGCCGGCGATAAAAATCCTCACGCTAAGAGCGGCCAGCGATAATTATCGCTGCCGCTTGATAATATGCCCCTTAGTTCTCCAGTCATTTTTTTAGTGGCAAGTTGCCTGGTAGAGGACACAAGTCAGGGTTTATGAGGTGTCAGTTTGGAAGATTTCAAAGTGGGATAATTTGTATATATTGTTATGAAATGTTAGTGTTCGTGGCAATTATACTATAAAAACAACATTATTTACTTTAATCTTTACTAAATCTGCGTGAAAGTATGTATTGATGTCATGGTTATTACTAACCTACAATAAATGTATTGCTGACATACTTAAGTGTTGAGTGTTTTCCCCTCCCTCTTCCCTCTCAGTTTGTGCATAAACCCGCAGGTTATTTCCTCAATAATATCCAGACCAAATTTCTGTCCTTTTTTCTGACGTTAGGAATTGTAAATAAACCCCAAATTAGTATAGAGGGCCTGAGACAATTGCCATAATATTAAATAAAAAAATAATAATAATGTGCTGTGCAAGACAGTGTGTACGTTTTGCTTTTCTAAACATCAACAAAATGTCTGTTGTGATAAATTTGCTTTCTTCCCAGGATTCAGAAGCAGGCAGATAAAAAAAAACAGGTTCACCACAGTTTCTTACATTTTCTAAATGGTGGCAGATATCTCCTCTTTTTGCATTTACTAGCTACTTGCAATTTGTTGGGGGAAACAGGTGTGACCCCCAACTTGGGTGAACCGAAAAAGCCATATATTTCTGAAAGCAAGCCAACATTTTGTATTCATTACCGAATAATTTGTTTAGATCGTTTAAGGATTTTCCAAAGAAACTAATGGCCAGGTTTATAGTTTGGTGGACATCGCAAATGTAATGGAGTACACGGCCTGCCAAACCCTTGGTCCCTCTTCCTCATTTAGAGATAGGCAGCTTTAAATATTGCATCAATGGAGCCCCTGTCACTCTGTCAATGGAATACTACCTCCAACAGACCAATGGAGTAGGGACAGTTGGATGAAGGACATTACATCACCCACTCTTTTTAGGATGGATTGTGTAAAATCTTTTGGCCCCTATCTGTCGCTGCCAGGAAAAACCTAGTGGTGAGGGAAAGGGAAAAAAAACTAAAATGGCCCCCACAGCCTGGAAGAAAACTCCCAGGGCATGGGGATTATTAGTGTTTGGGGTTTTTAAAAACAAACTCCACTTTGGGTGTTTAAAAAAAAAAAAAGTTAAAAGTCCATCAGAGTTTTAGTACATTAATAAGGAACTACTTTGATGGCGGTTCCCTTCAATGTACAGAGATGACTACTGGATCAGTGGTCATCTCTAAATTTGGTGGGTGGTGGTCCATCAGGATAGAGGAGCGAATGCCCTCGACCACCCTGATGGATTGTACTCTGCCCTGCAAACTCTAAATCAGGCCCTAATTGTTGAAATCAAAGACTATTAGATGTAGGTGCAAAAAATGTCAATGCAGCATCAAGATCATCTGTAACCTTTTGCACTAAATGTACAACAGTACCATCCGCAAGACACATTTGTAGTTTGTCCAGAAACTTAAGATACTCAGAGACAACAAACACAGAGCTGTGCTTCTAATGAGTTGTAATTTTGTATAGACCATTCATCACTTACTGTGACTAAAATCAATATCCATATTTTAAATGTACCAAAGAATCTGAGTTTAGGTACAGAGTCATTCATACCACTCTGAATTCTGAATTACCAATTATTCTAGTTGATTCTGAGTGGGTAAGGCCTACTGCACAGGACTAGATTGGCCAAAAAACGTGGCCATGTTATGGGAGTTAATGGTGCGTTGGTGGTTGCCTGGCATATTTGCGTCCTCTTTATGCCAGGATTCAGGGGAATCTACCAATCTCAAAGCTTTCTAGAGGGAAGTCAGAGAGATGTGGCTTATATGGAACTTATCACTTTCTCTTAACCAGAATACCCTGACGCAAAGTTTGGATTACAGTTCAAAGGTGGCAGGTGACACTGGCTCCAAACTTTACAGCCACTCCCCATGGAAACAGAAGGCAAATTGTTTTTAGGCATAGTTTAATGTCGGCTGGAAAACATGTGTGGGGATCTGCGTAAGTCACATTGAATTTTTGTTAATAGTATTAGATTGCTGCCTAACCTCAGCTTAAATGCTGCAGCATCCCGCATGGAAACCAAGTGAAGCATCATTTTGAAATTTGTAGGGCATTCTAAACATGAAATAAATAGAGAGATTCATACAAGACAAATCAACTTAATTTCCCCCTGGGTCTCTAGTCTTTCATAAATACATGGTGTTGGGAAGACTCCTAAGAAGTGGAATGACCCACGGACCACATATAGCAGCCACCTCCCTTCTGAGGAAATTGTGTTTTATGTAGACATAGTTTGAGTTTTATTGGGTGTTGTTGGCCACAAGTATTGGTCAGGTCTATGCAAGTTATAACGTCTTGGATTGTCTTGCATCTCTAGTTTATAAAACTTGCCCAGGATTGCTAGGGTTCCTTGGGAGCCATCAGACCCCAGGCCCAAATATGGCAGCCATCTGCCTTAGAACGCACAAGTAAAATGGTTTATGTATAGCCCTCATTTTACTTTTCCAGGGTATTCTAGGAAACTAATTTGGTGGGACCCATACAAGCCTTAGGTTCATTGGCTTTTTTTCTCCCAAGGGTACTTCAAATACAAATAGATAGTAAAACCCTGAAAGAATTATACCTTGTACCAAGAAGCCAGCTCTCCAAAACGTTTCTTTTTTTTGTTTCCCAAAAATGATCCCTGGTGTGCTACAGGCTTTTAAGATCTCCTGAGCTTGGTAGATAAAAAAATAATTCCTCCATTTGCTCCCATTTTTAATGCCTCACACAATTAGAATTCTGCTGAGGGATTTAACTGATCCATGATCCCTCAAGTCGTGCCTTCCATAAAAATGCCTGCTCAGGGCTGGTTGTCATCCTGCAGTCCATGAGAAGGAATCCTTAGGGGTGGGGTATTATTGGAGAGGGGAAGCAGTTAGTGGGCTTATTGTACATCCCCACAAAGGACACCAGAGATAATGTTTGATCAAGCAACAAAAAAAGAAAAAGAGTAGGGGTCTTAATTTCCTGGTTCAAAATGAACTTCACTCTAGCTTCTAACTATAATCTATTTTATCTCATTATGTTATCATATCAGCAGATACACTGATCTGCAGATATTTCGGTCTGAGAGCAACACCGTGCTCACTTTACATGTCTGCCCCTCTCTATGCTTTTAGCCAACAGATTCGGATTGCCATTTTGAGAGTGCTTGTCTAGCATCATGCTCGGTATAGAAAAAATGCGAGTGTCCGTTTCTAATGATCTTCAGGCGGGCTGGTTCCTGCAAAAAGACTTGTGAGCAGACAGTCTTGAAGGGATACATTAACTGACAAAGCTTCCACCGCTTGTCCATTGTGGATTTACACAAGTCTGAGCGCACAAACATTGAGATTGTATCTAGTTTAACTGGAGTGGAGGTCAGGCTTTGACATAGATTGCTTGACGTAGCAGAAAGTTGCCCAAGAATACCAGAATTGGGCGTGGGTGGGAAGATTTAGCTTGATTCCCTTCTGGGATGGTGAAAGGTAATCGATGCGGCCGTTGGACTTGCGAGTCCATATGCCAATCCACCAGATCTGGGAACACTTGCTGAAATAACTTGACAATGTACGCCCGTGCATCGGAGCCTTCCCTCCCTTCCGGTATACCGAAGACCCTTAGATGATGCCGCCGTTGGCGATTTTCAAGATCCTCGACTTTAAACTGTAGGAGTGCCATCTGAGTCTCGCAGGTTTTAGCAACTCTGAGGTGGAGGTGTTGGCTTCTTCGACTGCTGCGACCCGCTCTTCCAGATCTGTGACGTCCGAAGACAGTGAAGCGACCTTAGTGGTGACATCCGTCAGTGCCTGATTAATCTCCCGGCTATCAGATTTAGCTTGGAGATAGTATTCCTGAGCCTCGGCTCTCTGAATAGATAGTGCCTGCAAGATTGTAGACAAGGAGGGCTCATCATGCTCGAGAGATTGCAGGATACCAGTAGGCGGCCCTTCCATAGGATCGGTATGCTCCGTTGATATAGGAGGGGCGGATGCAGAGCCGGGTGCTTCAGGAGCTCTGCCCCGATTCCGTTCAGAGCTGCCCGGTTGGGCTGTTAGCAAGGTCGCAGTGTTTGTACAAGGGTGAGAGGACGTTAATGGGTCTCCCACGTCGACTACTGCAGGTGCCGAAGATGCAACAGCCTCCATATTGCCAGAATTAGAAAGTGGTGAAATCATGGCTTTAACCTCTCCCTTTGACGCCACCCATTTGCGTAGAGGACTAAAGCCAGAACCAGCGTTCGTGCCGCTCGGGGCTGAATCTTTGAGTCGCCCTACTGTAGTAGTAAGTGGGAGCCAGTGCCACCATGGCCTTTGCCACCTTTACCCCCTCTGGAGCTTTTGGGACCTCTCGCCTTTAAGCCCTTCTCCTCCACCGGTGTACGTACTTTTAATGTATTTGATACTGAGACGTCATCAGTCTCGCCATCATCATCAATTGCATTCATCTGCTGAGCCGCAGACTCCGGCTGAGCACAGACCTGAGTATCTGGAAGAGGATTGGCAAGGTGGGTGTGCGCAGAGCCAGCGGATAGCTCTAGCCCAAGATTGCTACTTAGTGTACACAATTGTAGTTGGCACTCCGAGCCTGGGATAGTGTTAATTTGAGGGGTAGAGTCCACATTGTCGGGCATAGTGGTGCTTAGACTGTTGGTACAGAGCAGTGAATGAGGCTGTAATTGTGTAGACAAAACAGGCTGAATAGCAGACGGTACAGGAGAGCTACAATCAACTGATTCTGAACACCAGGTTGAGTTTGTACTAAATGTCTCTCTCTTTCTCCTTCTCTCCCAATATCCGAAATAGCTTCAATAATGTTCGAATATGCTGAGGGGAGCCACTCCCCTGCTGCCCAAAAGCTGATGATGCTGTATTTGGAACAGAACAAGCCAGGGGGGTCGCCTTTTCCCCCCAGTCTTCCTGTACTGCAGAGATCAGGGCATCTGCCATCTCAAGCCCCGGAATGGATGTTTCTGAACCGCAGGCCCGGAGCAGCCCACTGGCCCTGCCTGAGCACAGTAGACGTAGAATTGGTCTTCCCAGCTGGGAGCAGGCATCCGCATTCGAAGCCGCAGCCGGACCTCCCACCGTCCCGCTACCAGCGCCGACAGCCCCTTCAACCAGAGCAGAGCTTATCACCACTGTTGTCGTTGCCGCTGCTGAATCCCCAACGCGTCTGCGTCCTTTCAAAGCAGTGGTTCGTTGTGTAGCCATCAGTCTGCAGATTACCGCCAGTGTCCGCCTGCAGCCGAAGACCGATCGTGTAGACCCCGGTACAGAAGGAGAAAAAGGGAGCGACTGAGCGTGGTGCCACCGCGCTGCTCTGTTCGAGTAGATAAGGTTGCGAACGCCCACCGAACCCAGCCATCATGGCCACATCGAGATGTCGGGATTTTCACGGTACCCGCACCATAGCCGCCATTGATTGACACTCCGTACGTTACTAGCAAGATTAGTAGCAAGGTTAAGCCCCGCTTACAGTGCCAAGTGCTTCCACGCCTGAGGAATAACCATGGGTTAGCGGTGGAGCACTGGGGGCCATGGTGTCAGGGGGAGGCGCCCTCCGGAGCGGACTCAATTTGCCATCTTCCTTCTCCCGAGGCTCTCTTTTACTCTTCTTTCTTAGTGCCCTCCTTTTTCAAATATCTCTCAAACATCTTTCTTTTTTCGCTTGAGGCACTTACTCTCTTTTTTTTTCCTACACACTAGTGAGGGGTGTGGGGAGAGGGCGGGGGTGGCGGGTCGCGGAGGGGCGGGGAGGATGCTCTCCTTAGGCTGTCAGTCATCGACAGCAGGAAAGGGGATGATTCCTTTCTCCACGTACTGGGGGGAGGGTCCAGTAGGGGTTGGGTGGGTGGTTGTATTGTCGGATAGCGGCTTTTCACCATGCTGTCGGCGGGCTAGGGTGGGGGGGTGGGGGAGGTGGGGTTTGGAGGGGGTTAAGTAGCCAGTTAATAGTTAGAAATGTAGGCGCAGAACACAAGGCGCTAGAGGATGGAATCAGGTGGGAGGCGACTAAACTAAAACTAAACCATGTCTGACTTAAAATTTATGTGTTGGAACGTTGCGGGGCTGAATCAAGCTAGAAAACGGCGACTAATTGGGGAGGAACTTTGCGTACTCAAACAACACTTACTTGGCTTAACCGAGACTCACCTTGCATACAAGGACAGATCACTGTTGAGGCAACTTGGGTTTGACATACTAATATGTACCTCACAAGCTGTCTCTATTCGTGGGGTTGCTATACTGAAATCTAAGAATTTAGCGGTTACGGTTTTGCGCACATTAGCTGATACTAAGGGAAGATGGGCGATAGCTCAGCTGCTTATATCAGGGCGTAAGGCTATGATTTGTGTAGTGTATGGCCCTAATTCGGACTGTCCTGATGTCTTTGACTACTTAAGCTCCGAATTACTGGGGTGGGCCGGGGACTTGATAATCATGGGCGACTTTAATTGTGTCATGGATAATAAAATAGATACTATCAATAGTAAAATACGGGCCAGAATGGTTAAGACCAGGGCAGCTCTGTTGGAACTATTGCATATACATCAGCTTGATGACGCCTGGAGGACACTGTTTCCAACGTTGCCAGGGTATACGTTTTACTCTCACCCAAATAAACAGTATTCCCGTATTGACATGATTTTTATTAAGAGGTCACTATTGGAAAACGCACGTATGGAGGTCTGTCCCAAAATTACATCTGACCATAATCCAGTAATGCTAACTCTGCAGAAACAGCTTGGGGCCAGTGAGGTTCCTCAGAATTTTCATTTCATTTCCTAGACATTTATTTTGCAATCATGAGTGTCAGGCACATATTAGAAGAGCATTGAAGGAGTACTTCAGTAACAATCTGGGTACTGCTTATATTTCAACAGTATGGGATTGCATGAAAGCCTTTGTCAGGGGGGCGACTCTCCAATTTATTCTAGCACAAAATCGGCGGGCAACTGAGGTGGCAGAACAGGATCATCTTGACATTTAGACCTGGAACACCAGCACGCAAGGGCAATTGTAGCAAGGGATTCAATGGAGCAGCTAATATATCTTCGGCTTTTAAAAGTCCGATCTAAAATCTACAGAGGGCTAATAGATAAAGTTGCCACCAATTATCACAAGCATAAAACCCTACAGTACGAATACGGAGAAAGGTTGTGGGCTTGCTGGCAATTCAGATCGCCGATCAGAAAGCTAGGTCTAACATTAAATTGATTTAAGGAGATGGTGGCCTGTCTTTTACTCAGCCACAGGACATAGTTGAACAGTTTAGATCATTTTATGCCAACTTATATTCTGAGTCAGCCTCATTTAATAAATATACTTTTCTTGAGTATTTGCAGGAGAGTGATCTGCCTCACCTCGACCCTCTGAAGTCTATAGAACCACAAAAAGATATAGAGCTAGTCGAGGATGCTATTCAGTCTTTACCCTCAGGAAAGGCGGTTGGCGAGGATACTATCCCGCTTGAATTTTATAAAACTTTCAGGGATATATTAGCACCTGTCTTTATGCAGTTGAGTATTGATATTACTAATGTGGGCAATGCTCCTGCCTCATGGAGTGCTACTAATATCGTGGTATTCCCTAAGAATGGGAAACCAATTGATGATAGAGGCTCTTATCGTCCAATATCTCTAATTAATGCCGACGCCAAAATGTTCTCTAAAATCCTGGCGTTCACGCCTGGCTCCTCTTATCCATAAGCTAGTTTCGGAGCAGCAGCATGGCTTCGTCCCTTCTAGAGACACAACGGCTCATATCAACACTGCTGTATCCACCTTCGATGTCTCCGGCAAACTTAACAAACAGATAGGCATGGTCATGCTTGACGAGGAAAAGGTGTTTGACAGAGTTGCCTGGGAAGCACTCTGGCTTACCATGTCAACATTTGGCCTCGGTTCTAGGTTTATTTCTTCTGTGCATAAGCTGTATAAAAAACCAGTAGCAAAAATTAAACTGAATGGCATGACATCCGCCATCTTTGCTGTACAACGGGGGACACAGCAGGGGTGTCCACTGTCCCCTTTATTGTTTGCTCTTTACATCGAGCCGTTTATAAGGCATCTGCTGCAGAATGGAGGGATCTCCCCAGTGTGTCTCAACGGTGTGGAGCTTAAGGTAACTACGTATGCAGATGATATCGCAGTCTTCTCCTCCAACCCTGGAGATGCTATAGCCGATATTACGCGAGAGGCCGAGCTCTTCGGCTCTTTTTCCGGCTATAAGCTGAATGTAGCCAAAACTCAGACAATCGTTAACTTTCATTCTGAAATTCTGCCTCTCGCATTAGGAATTACGAAAACAGCCACTTATCTCGGCGTATGTCTCTGCAGCCAAGTCGGCGATATTGTATCTTTGAACTACGAGCTGCTTCTCAAGACAGTTTCGGCTAAATTACGCAGTTGACACCGGCTTCCTCTCTGTATATATGGGAGGTGCAACATAATAAGAATGAATATCCTTCCTAAATTGTTATACTTATATCGTTCAATACCTCTGCGGGTTCCATGGTCTTTTTTTAAGCGCTTAGACAGTGTCATAGGTAGTTTCATTTGGGGTTACAGACACGCCAGGAGGACTCTCCGGCTTATGAAATTACCCTATACACAAGGGGGTTTTAAGCTCCCAGACTTCAGACTCTACTACTGGGCTGCTTTTGTTGGTCGGATCCGGGGCCTGCTTAGCGGGTTGGATGCTGGTCTGGCTTTGTTGTTCTATCAGCTAGCTTGCGGACCGTCAGTTGGGTTCATGTTATACAAGACCTCCGATCCCAACTACTTCAAGCGAGTCAGGTTTAAGGTAGTTAAAGACATTGCCAGGATCTGGTAAGATATCTGTAAGAAATACTCTTTGCCCTCGCTGCATCAACATACGGTGCTATTGGGCAAACCTCTGCTGCCCGATATATTTCAGGATCATATCGGAAAAGTCTGGGAACATAAGGGCATTAACCGAGTAGGACAAATGTACGATGGACGGGGTTTTGCTCTTTCATTTCATTAAAAGACGAGTTTGGGCTTCTGCAAAGTTCTTTCTTTAAGTATTTACAAATAAGGGACTTTTTTTTACGAGGTCAAAAGCTATCAGTAATGACAAACCCGTCTGAAATATTGTCTGGAATATATATGAGCTCCGGCCGAGGCACTATCGGTGCAGCCTATCAGAAGTTTCTTGCAGCAGCTAATGATGACAGCTTACAGATAGCTACTAAACTAAGTCGGGTTCCTAGGGCCGAAATAACGGTTGAGGAAATACAGGAGTCAATGGGCATTTTAGATCGAGTGGTAACCTCTGTCAATCTGAAACTACAACAGCATCGGACAGTCTATATGTTGTATTACACGCCGGAGATTATCTCCAAGTGGGCTACATCTCGATCTTCCATTAAGTCATTCTGCCCGAAATGTCAACTTTTTGCTGCAGACTTTAGGCATATGTTTATTGACAGCCCTAGGCTTAATAGATTCTGGAGTGAGGTCTCCAGTATTCTCATTCCACATCTCGGCCAAAATTTTCAGCTTACTGAAAAGGAAATATTCTTGGGGATTAAATGTGAAGCAGCTAGTTATGTGAGTCTGCTAGCTACTATTATTATAGCATGTGCCCATTTATGTATTGCTAGAGCCTGGATTAACAATGTCAGTCCAAACGTCAACGAAGTTCGGGTTCTACTTAGACAGGTGTGTGAGATGGAACTTGCTCTGGCTAAGGCCAGAGGGCCTCGCTCTTGGCTTAAATATAATAGGATCTGGGCTAGCCTTCAATGGGATTAACGATGCACTGTCACTATATTATATATGCTCTGTCATGGCTCCATCTTAGATATCAATTTGTATCTCAAATCTTAGACTGGAAATTGCTTTTTTGTTTCCTACATGTCAGTTTCAATTGTTTTCCTCTTATACCTGTTTTCTCTTTCGGCTACAATGGAGTAATTTACTGAATTGGAATCATGTTAACATTTCTAACGTTAGTACGAAATTTATGTCTTACTCATTTTTTTGCTTTTTCTGCTGATTGTACTGTATTATGCTATACTAATGGCTAAATAAAATAAAAAATGTTTTTTTAAAAAAAACAGATATATTGGTCTGCTCAATGGGACATCAGAGATTTTTGATCAAGCAAGAAACTAATGTACAACGTGGGAATCTAGTCTTCTTATCACGATGCATGTTTGGCCTCTACCCAACATCTGTATTTCAGCACCTCTGGAGAAGCAGATCGGATGTGTTACCCATCTCTTATGGACCGAAAATGGCACATAGAAACCAGGAACCATTTTTGATAAATAAAAAAAACAAAGTGAGGAGTTCTGCTATTCTTTGGCCTCACTCTAACCTGTCTCTACCCACAACTCTGTTATTCAGCTACCTTGTAGGTGAGTATCATGGGTCGTACATCCTGATTTTCTCAACTAGGGGCTTGATTGTCCCCTGAACACCATGGCTAATTTTTGATGAAGCAAAAAAAAAAGATGTGTACTGGAGAACCAGGCTTTATGATGCAAGTGTTCTTCTTTCCTGCCTCCACTCAGCATCTCCCTTGCTTTGCTCACTATTAGAGGACAGGGTGGAGGGTAGTGTTTCAATCTGTCCTCCCAGTTGATAAAAATACTGAGAATTTGAGGGGGGGCAGATCAGGCAAATTCTGCTTGATCTGATCCCTTGGTTAAGGGAAAGGTCATTTAGTTTGCGGGGGTTGTTGAAAGTCAACTCCTGTCCCAGGGGGAGATGTTCCCCCATTTCAACAATCCCTAATGTCTATGGGTCTTTTTCCATCACTGGAGAGTGGGAAGTGGGGCCGGGTGAAGGAATCCTGGTGGTCGGGGAGGTGTCCCCTGGTCTGATCCCTCTAGGGAAGGAGAAAGTCTGTTTATTCTATTGGTGGTGGGGATGTTCCCTTTATTTGTAAACTCCCTGGTATTCAATGGTGCTTTCCCTACCCCTGTGGAGGGCAGATGTGTAAATACCCCACCAATTGCCCGTGCATCAGGAATCCATTCAAGTGAAGCATCAATGTAAAGGGGAACTATATGGCCTCCATGGCTGTGACTGTAGCACTATATCTTCACACCTGTGCAGTAGATTTCCCAATTTCTAGTGTGTGACATCAGGGCACTATCTGGCATGGTGATGTTACAAATCTGGTAAGCAAGTCCCTGGGTATAGCAGTGAAAGCATTTTACTGTCTTTTAGGGAAGAACACCATTACTGAGGTAGTTCAGAAGATGCATAGGTGCCATCCTATGCATTGAAAATGTTAAAACTGGCAAGCAAGCAACATTTATTTCTTCATTCTGTCCCGAATTCCTCCATTTTGTTATTTTCTCCACTTTCAGCTATCCCTGAACTTTTGTTAAGAATGCGAAAAGAGGGTGCGAACTCCTCCACTTTCTGTAACCACAGCAAAGACCTGGAACAGCCTCCCCATGCAACTCCAAACGATCACCTCATTTCTGGAATTTCGAATGGCATTCAAGACCTGGCTGTTCGAATAAGCCTCCATGACCTGAAGCTCTTGTGTCACAGACTATCAGGTGATAAGCTGTGCTTTATATATCCTGATTGATTGAAATGCATCATCATGCCAGCTTGCCAATACCTGGGGCATGATTAAGATGGGCCGGCCAACCTCCCGCCGGCGGTCCCAACACCACAATTACATCGCAACTGCACATGGTGCGGTCACATACTCCCATTTCTCTATTGGAGCTTGTGCTGCAGCCGTAAACTGGCCATAGCACAAACTCCAATTGGGAAATGGGAGGCTGTGTAAATTCCTGCAGCATGTGGCAGGCACCTCATGGTGCCTGCCACACGGTGCAGGGATTTACAGGGGGCACCATAGGTGCCCCCCACGACTCCAACCAGAGGGCCAGAGGGAAGGGGGCCCTGCTATGGACCCCCAAAGGCACTTTCCGACAGCAAATCCATGTTGGAAAGTCCGACATGGATTTGCTCTCGGAAAGTGCCATCATAATCCCGAAGGCGGAAACGCCTCCCTCATGGGATTATGTGGCCCTTTCGACTGGCCAACGGGCTCCTCGAGCTCGTCGGAAGCCAGCCGGGTTGACCAGCTGGTTTGAATTCCAACCGCCATAATTGTAATACGGCGGTCAGAAGTCAAACCAGTGATGTCGTTCGGAAAGCCTCCAAACAGCGGTCGAAGGCTTTCCGACTGACATCCTAGTTAGCTCCCTGGTTAATAGACATGTGATGTTGGCTATGCATGCACTTACTGTACTGACAAGAGAGCTTAATGAAGAGTCTAATTTTTGAAAGTTGTCTATTTATTTGTTCAATGTTCTGCTGGATTGCTGCCACCTGAGAATGTTCATTCCATATTGATCTGAAACATTTATTATTGTGTGTTCAATTGTGAAAACATTAAAAATCGCTATAATTTGAATAATTTTGCCAAATTATACCTTGCTGAAGCCCTCCAAAAACAACAGCATCTGGTTGTATGCTTTCTGGAGTAGCCGTGGGTGAACGTTTGTTCAAAAATAGCATAACGAATGTGATGATATGCCTCATCAAGATAAAAATGTAAAATGGCTTGATCAAATACATATCAAACATTTAGTGCTGAGAGAGAGGTATTAAAGAGCCAACATCCAGTACCACCTCCCATCAACTACATAACTCAAATAAAAATGAGACCGAGGTTCACTTGTAAGGTCAGTCGGAAACATTGTTCTCAAATTTGTGCCATATTCTGCTCTGTACAGACAGTCGGCTTACAAAGACCTCATTCACCTTCCTCCAGATTTTGTTTAAAGGTTTTTTTTATTAAAAAGGGGATTGTACACTCACACTGAGCCCGTTGCTCTGTCTGGAGGTCTGGTGGGGGAGCGAGAACCACCGCTCCCAGCTTGCTTTGCGGCACCAACGCCGCCGAACCAGGAAGCCTGCACGCGCCAGGAGGCGCATAAAAACACCTTGGGGCTCCCGCAGCGCAGGACGCCTGTTGCTCTGCCTGGAGGTCTGGTGGGGGAGCGAGAACCACAGCTCCCATCTTGCTTTGCGGCGCCAACGCCACCGACGGAACCAGGAAGCTTGCACGCGCCAGGAGGGCATTAAAAACACCTTAAGGCTCCCGCAGTGCGGGACGCACGCGGGCGTGCCCGGGCCATGGGCCTGCGCCTGGAAGATGCTGGGTTGCCCCCCCCCCCCTAGATCTGACCCAGGATTCATCGAGATTTGCGTTTGGCTAAGTTCTCTAGCTGCCACCGCGAAAAGAGGTACTGCGTTCTAGTTCCCCCTAATTCATTCTTCATGTTCATGTTCTGTGAACCGTGGCTTTCTGTTTTTTCTTTGTTTGTTTAGTTTTCTCTGCTTACTTAGCCACTTTCCAACCTGCTTCACCTTAGTCCACTTAGTTTTTAGGTATGGGCAATAGGAAGGGTGCTCCAAGTGTCCCTAGCATGCTACCTCCACCCCGTACCCGTTCAACCATTGATAATTACCCAACTCAGGCTGTGGACATGGTTACAAATGAAATACGACTGGTGGAACGTCGTCTTTCACTCACAACTGAAGATAATGTACCCTTGCCCACCAATCAAAGCTCCTTTGAGCCGCCACCTCTGCTGAGTGTATCCACCGCAACAAGTCCATCTGCAGTTTCACCGGGTCGTGTTTGTCCCAAGGAGTTAGGTCAAATTCCCTGTGTCAGCACAGCTTGTTTTGGGGCTGGGTCCTCGGCGTCAGGAAGGGGAACTGAGCCTTGGCCTACTGGCACGGAGGGTGGTGATTATCATTGTGAATCTGATGTTGAGTGTGGCCCAAAGGCCAAGCGCAGGAGGAAAACAGTTAAATCATCAAAGTCTAGAAATCCTGCTGTAAACAGCAAAATGGCTCCGGCTACAGGACCGGCAATGATGAATCGATTGGGGCTCTGACGGTGGTAAATGAAAATACTTGGAGCAAACTGAGCAAGTGTATAGGTGAACTTCTGGACTCCAAATTGCGCCCCATTATTGATCGTCCAGCCAAAATTGAAGCTAAACTGGTGAAGCCCTTGGATCCCAGGACCTCCGCTTGTACTCAATATTCGATCTCTGATCTATCCTCCACCAAATCCGCTCTGAGCATAGAAGCATGTCATCCACAGGTTAAATTACCTGTAAAGCAACCGGTAACTCGTGCTCTAAGCCAGGCCCCCTTACCCGTGATTGATCTCCCCCACGGCATCTGCTCCTTACGTTGTTGCCCTGACCAATGTCCCCAGGTTCGCAGTGGATAATATGGAATTCACCAGGGGCCTAATGAATAAATCTGTTCACTGGTTGAATAACAACGTTTCTGGCAATTGGGACATATCAAAAGAGATCTTGCTGGCAAGAAGTGTGGGGGGGATTGGTGGTGGGGGTTGTGGGTACAGTGGAGATGTCATTGTGGTTAATTTCCGTAATCCTATGGTTGTTCAGGAAATACGGCATAAAGCTAGTATAGGAATGGTTAAAACCAGCTCTGTCAAGATAGTGCCACTTGGCTTCTTTTATCAGCATTTGGTTAATCAACCCTGTATTCGTGGCAGTTTGACTTCACAAATGAGTGCGTTGCCTAGACCCCCCCCTCAAGCGAATATCCCCCTGAACAATAGATTCTCAGCCTTGGCCGGGTTGGAGGACATCGATTGACGGTTCAGTGAGGAGCATGCTTGCTCCAGCCTACTGGAGAAGGGTGGGGTACTTGATATTCCAATCTCTGCTGCCCAATTGCCTACCATTCTTTTACAGAATTTTCTGCCCAGGGGGCCCTGATTACTGGAGAAGGGTGGGGCACCTGACAGTTCCATCTCTGTTGCCCAACCGTCTGCTATCCAAATTCAGAACCATCCTCGTATAGGGCCCGGTGCTCTGGATAAAGGTAGGGCACCTGACAGTCCAATTCCTGTTGCCCACCTATCTACCATTCTTACTCAGAATTTCCTTCCCATAGGGACCAGCGTGAGCACCTGCATGGATGAAGGCCCAATAGATAATGCTTGTTTAAATTTCTTAAGCTGGAACATTGCGGGTCTAGCCTCCAAAATCCCGGTTGATGGATGGCGATCTTTTATCGCAAACTACAATATAGTTTTCATGCAAGAAACTTGGGAGGCAAATGAAATTGTATTTGATGGCTTTATGTGCTTTAGCTTGCCTGCGACTCCATCTTCATCTGGCACAGCTAAAGGGGGTTTGACTGTCTGGTTTAAAGTTAACATTGGCTGTTCAGTTTTACCAATATATCAGGAGCAGGGGGAGGCGCAGGCCTTCTGCCTTAACTGGAAAGAGACCTACAAGATCTATCTGGTAAGTTTTTAGAACAACAACTTCTCGTCTAAGGGTGACTGCAATTTTCAAGGTCTTTTTGTAGTGATCGATATGCTTGTGGAGAGAGAGGCTCGGACGGAATGCCCCTTTCGGCTGTTGGTGACGGGGTACTTTAATGCGAAATTGGGGCACCCTCTGTCTTTATCTCCATCCACCTTTGATCTATTTTCTTGAGACATTGATTGTAATGTAATGGACACTAGGGGGCGGGCTTTATTCTCCCATCTGACAGAACGTGGCATGGTCAACAAGGTCCCCAACTCTACTGACCAATATATTCCAACTTTCATAGGGTGGGGCACTGGGAGCACGATTGACTACATCTTTACCTCCTGGAGTATGTCCTCAACCATTAAGAATTGTGAGGTCCTTATTCAGACCTATAGTGACCACAACCCCATTTCTGCTCAGATACTGCTACCACATGTGCAATATAAGCTTAAGCCTTTGCCTTCCCAGGTCCTATCTATCAAGGAAGTAGAGCGTAGGGTGGTATGGCGAACCGCGAATCTGAACAGCATTATGTCTCTGGTGATATGCAATAGTACTGCCCTGGTGAACAGCTGTAATCGCATACCCTGCGAACCGGCTCGCCTCCTAACTGACTTTACAAACCTCTTAGTAAAGATAAAAATGCTGCTTTCTAGACCCATTGCTCAGCCGCGTCACCATGCTAAATCATGGTTTGATATCGCTTGTAGAACAGCCAATAATATCCAAAGGGGGCCCTAAAGCAAATCCCCGGAGATCAGTGTGCGATTCAGGAAAGTAGAAAGTTATACCAGCAAGCAATTAAAAGAAGAAAGGCGGCTATGAAGGAGGAGAAATGGGAGTCTATTGTGGGTGCCTGCCAATCTAAAGACCCACAAGCTTTCTGGAAAGCAGTGCGGTCTGTCATATCCCCCGTTTTACCAACAGATAAAGTAACAGTCCATATCTCGGCTGAGGCATGGTTGGCATATTATGCTGGGTTGTATTCCCCTGACTGTAGGGCTGACGATGCCTCAGTACAGATGACTACAACATGCCCAAATCTTGTTTTTAATGAAGAGGAGGTTTTTAAAGCAATTGTTAATAGCAGATGCAAGAAGGCTCCGGGGACGGATGGCATACCACTTGACTTATTTAGGGAAGACCCTGCGTTCTGGACTTCGGTCCTCACTTCAATTTTTAACTCTGTCTGCAGTGAGGGGGTGCCAAGGTTGTGGCGTTCATCTGTAATTGTCCCTGTGTTTAAAAAAGGAAATATGCACAATGTTAAGTGTTATCGCCCAATATCCCTTTTGGATTCTACAGTTAAAATTATTAGGAGAGTGTTTTGGACTGCTTACTGGACTGTATTAATGCCAACAGCATACTTGCTCCAAGCCAGTATGGGTTCAGAAAGGGGCTCAGGACAATTGACAGTGCCTTAATCTCCACCTTATTCTGGCAAAATATAAATACGCCAAGGGTGTTTCCACTCATTTGGCGTTCATGGACTTGTCAAGCGCTTTTGACTATGTGTCCCGCTCAAAGCTGTAGGTCATCTTAGAGAGCATGGGTGTTAAGGTGGGTCTAGTTACATTCTTAAGGCTCCTTCACCATGATCTTTCCACTTCAGTTAGGTGTGGGAGTGCTGGTGAATGTACAGATCCGTTCAGCATCAAGCAGGGGGTGCACCAAGGTTGCGTCCTTGCCCCAATTCTTTTCCTTCTCTATACAAATGATCTGGAGAATACACTAGTTTCTGTTGGGGCAGACGTTCCACTTGTGGAGAAAAAGGGCGTGCCCGCACTGCTATATGCTGACAATGCAGTCCTTCTGGCAAGGACTTCCGACGGCCTTTAAAAACTTATCGTCAGCTATGTTAGCTTTATGAAGGACCTTGGCCTGGAGCCAAACTTCAAGAAAACATTTACAATGATATGTGGCCCAAAAAATACTAAAACCCGTAGTCTGAACATAGAGGGCAAACCTCTGGAGAGGGTTAGTTCCTCCCCCTATTTAGGCCTGGAGTTTGACGAAGGTTGTTCGTGGCTTACCTGCGTTAAAAATAGAATAACCCGATATGCACAAGCTGTAGGCACTACTTTTTCACTTGCCATGTCTATTGGTAAAAAGCCCATTGCCCCAATACTAGAAATATACAACTGCAAATGCCTGCCGATTTTAACATATGAAATGGGTATCTGGGGTTGTAGGAATGCTCATGCAATGCAGATAGAGGAGAATAGATTCTGCCACCGAGTATTAGGGGTCCCTCCCTCATCTCCGCATTTCTCTTTTCATCTGGAGTTAGGCATGGACTATGTCCAAGACACAATTAATGCTACCCCTTTGGCCCTTTGGTGCTCAATCTGGTCCAACAAAGAAGCTGAATTTAATTGGGCTGTTATTAGAGATTGTTTAAGTTGTGCCCATCCCCTGGTTTCAATACATTAAAACTTGTTTTTTGGCACTTGGCTGTGCCTCATTGTTTGAGCACCCAGAGTCAATCGAAAAAAAGGACAGAAAATGGGTTCGGGATAGTTTTCGCAAGCACACACAAATATCTAGTTAGAGATTATTAGAGATTATTGCCTTATTCAAGCAACTCCAACAATCGCTCTGTATCTATTATACGTGACCAACGTTTACGAAAGAAACCTGTTGACAAGATTTAGGCTGGGTTCTTTTCGTTGGATGATATGTTTCCCCCTAGGTCAGTATTCTCCCAACACTGTTGCCATTTGTCCATGCAATGAGCAATCGAATCAAACCATTTTACATTTTGTCTTTTTCTGCCAATTTTATCTCCCTTTTACTAGGAAGTTTTATTTACCGCTAGTGCGCAGACATAAATTTTCCAAGTGTAAAGCGGCTCTTTTTTATTTACAGCAACTTAATAATTGTAACGTCTGCTGTGCAGTTGCGTGTTTTCTGAAGTGCACTTTAGCTAAGAGAAAGAGTATGCTGTTTTGATATAAAAAGCACTTTAGTGATTTTAGTAATCATTGCTTTTGAAATGTTTTTAATTGTCCATTGTTGATGTCAATCTTTATTAATTACTGATACAAAAAGTATTTCAGTGATTTTTAATATTCACTGCTCTTGAAAATGTTCCTTATATGTCCATTACTGATGCTAATTTTTATAAATTTTTATTCGTTTGCCTCCTTGCTGCTGCCTTTGGATCCAATACTCTTGCACCGTCACTTTATCTGCTGCTAAATTAGTCCTTGTTGCTGCCTTCGGATCTAGTACTCTTGCACCGTCACTTTATCTGCTGCTAAATTAGTCCTCTCGCCCTGCCACCTTACTCGACGTATATTAACATAAGGAGTTTATTCGCTTAAAAATGTGGTAGATTTTAATCTACAAGATATGGACTTCTGGACTTTTTGGGGCATATTATCAACGGCCAGCGATAATTATCGCTGGCCGTACATAGCGATAGAAATATTATCGCTGGCTATCGCTGAATATTATCGCCATGATAACGCTATATTTACAACGCATAGCGCTATGGCGATAATATTTCAGCGATAGCGGTGTTTTCAATGGAACATCACTGGTTTTCCAGCGATGTTCCATTGAAAACAGCTGATAACATTGCTGATACGACCCTGTGGTCGTATCAGCATAATCCATCTCCCATTAAAAGTATGCCTTAGTCAGGAATTTAACAGACGTTAAATTCCTGAGTTAAAGCTGAGGTAGCGCGATTTTTTTATCGCTGCACCTCCTTGTTAATATCGCGAAGCTGCCTTCACGATATTAACATGTGTTGTTTTCACAGCCACGCCTTCTTTGCATCTCATTAGCGATGCGAGGCGAGGCTGTGAAAAAACGGGCTCTACATCAAGGAAACACGCGCTAGCGTGTCCTTGATGATATTGCGATATAATTATCGCCGCTTTTCGCCCAAAAACGGACGCTAAAGCAGCGATAATTATATCGCCAGCCCTTGCTAATATGCCCCTTTATTCTTTATATTTGTATTTGCACAAGAACCTGTCCTATTTTTAAAAAATGTGGCTGCTATTTTTTAATACGTGTTGTTTACTATGTAGTTTGTCTTTTTCTTATTGTGTGTATCTTTTATGAACTGTCCTCGGAAGATCGAATAAAGACAATTTGATATGTTTCATCATTACGGTCTGCTTCACCAGCACCTCATTCGTGCAAGGTGGGCTCACCCTCAGCTCTTTTGAAAAGTATAATCCTATGCAGTCGTGTGATGAAGTTAGTGTGAATAAAAATTGTATAAGGGCAGGGAGTTCTAGCTAACAATATTACCCAACCTATACAAGGTTAAGAACGAAGGGAGTAGGGTCAAGGTAACTATTAGGATTTCTCACTCACTCCCTCATATTGGTAACATCAGGCCTTTTGTATACCTAACATACCCCTGGGCTGTATTCAAGACTTAAATTACACCCTCATTATTTTCCCTCTCGTCTATTGCTATGTATAAGTAAGAAGAAAGAGTGATTCAACACACCTAACTCTAGGTTCTGAAACATTGAGTTTGCAGCCATATAAAAGGAAGAGTAGTAAATACAAACATTAAATTTAATGTTGTAAAATGGTCACAATTCACCAGTCACTAACCCAAAAATGTGTCACCATCAGTCGTGAGAGAGATGTCTCCATTGCAAACTGTGGCAACCATTTCCACAACTATCACCTAGCTGCATATTTAAAGTATCTTCTGGAGGATGTGACATCAAGCCCTTCCCATGACATACAGTGCGGGTTCTGTAAAAATAATCACAAGAAGTGTCATACAATGAAAATGTATTTGCTTTTGCACATCTGCTGGATGGTAAAAGTGTTCTAAATAATAATAACGGCAGGCTGGTATCAAGGGTCACCAGTCTCACTGTAAGTGTATGTACAAACCTTTGGTGGGGGTCTAATATCTTCGTTCATTGCTTATTCATAAGATTTATGATTTTAGCTGTGCTGATGTGTATTAGGATTTACAAGATGTGTTTTTTGAGGAATAACTATGGTTGCCCCAGTCACACTTGTCACTAATTTTCAGAATATGCTTGTTGACGACCGAGGCTGTGCTACAAAACAAAAAATATTGTAATGCATGTGCTGGTAAGCATGGCGATATTCTCTATAAATCTAGTCATGTTTTCTCAAAACCTAACACCACTGGTGCCAAAATCTTGGTCGAAAGTTCAATAGTAAAATAAAGAAATTAGAACCAGGCGCTCGTGATTTAGCTAATTACATGCATCTCATCAGAATAAGCTCTAGATAATAATCGAATTAGGTGTCAATACAATGTCACTTATTTTACACCAGAAACTCGAGTCAAGTGGCCAGCATAGTTACATAAGTCAAACTTGGGTAAAAATTATTTTTAGAGATGGGTGGCCATGTAGTGTGGTCATTTTATAAGGATCCATTATGTCATAATTTAGTATTGGTGTTCAAACCGGCATTGGTGCATAAGAAAAAGTAAATCCACACAATGATTAAAGCCAGACGGCAATATAGTGCTATTAGCTTTCCCCAGTAGCCAGTAAAATGTTCTTCTTTTACCTCTGAACATGTCCACATCCTACGCGTCCACCTGTTTCGTTCATCACTTGTGTGCGCGGGAAACGGAGATTTCAGTTTTAAAGTAACGGTGGGCTGAACTCGCAGAATTTCACTCCACAGAATTACATAAAAACTCAGTGAGATTCCGTGGAGTTCTGTGAGTGGGTGGAATCGGCACATTGCGCTGATTTTTAGAGCTAGGAGCATGTTTCGAGCTGCACAATAAGCGCGAATGGCAGCACGCGGCAATCCAGAGGGCACTGCTTCTTTGCTGCCGCTTAAATAGATTTTCTACTCGAGCGGCAGCTGTCTCACCGCGAAAGGTCACGACTGCCTGCATTGAGAAGATCTCGCCAGGTGCCATCCTAGCACCCAAAAATAGCGGTAGGGGATGCCAATTCTCACTCGCCCTCACTAACTTAATGTTGGCGAGCCGCATGCGAAAAAAAACTCCACCATGCGGTGGTTGGCGGAATTTTGTCGGAATTCCTTGTTGCACTTGCAGGTGCTGCCAATGACAGTATCAACACAACTGTTCACCATCACACTCCTACAAGTGTGACAGTTCAGATTATTCCAGGCACTCAAAGCTATAAGAATGGCTTGGGTGGTAGTTAGTAGTTATGTTTAATGTGTATTAAATTGATAAACTATTGTTGTTGTGCTCATCCCTGAATTAGGCAAACAGCACCACCATGTGACAGACTGTTGTAAGTGTGGGGTGTTGAAAATTAAAAGCCGATGCTGAGCACCAGAAACTACTGGCTCAAATTAAGCACAGACACATAGCGTGTGACGTCACTTCCATTCTTTGATGTTTACAAGTATCACAATTGGTAACTTCAAAGTCAATTGCAAATGTAGAAGTAGGAAAAACATTAAATATCTCCATAATTACAAGCCAATTCCTCATGAGTGTGCAAAGTTTTGTGATGTGAGAAGCTGGAAAACCTTTTTAAAGAACCACTTGAGCACCTACATATGAAGCAGGTGCTTTTAATTTTCTTTTTATTTACAAATCCGAGAAAGATTTTTATAAAAACAGGCTGAAGATGCAACACAGAGGGTGGAGGAAGCAACATGGAGGGTGGGGGTGCGGGGAAGGAACACGGAGGATTGTGCAGGGTGGAAGTAAGATGGAGGAGCGGGTAGGAGCACTATGGAGAAGCAATGCAAAGGATGGGGAGTGTGGGAGGAGAAATGTATGGGACAGAGAGAGAACAACATGGAGCGCAGGACAGGAGAACATAAGCACACAGTAAGAGGCGGCAACATGGAACTGGATGGGAGAAGCACATGGGCGAGCAAGCAACGTGGGGAAGGAGCACACAAGGTCAAGTTTGTCATGGAGGGGGCAGGGGAGAAAAACAGGGGTGAGAGAGCAACACAGTCTTTGCACTGTCTGTTAGGCAAGACCTAAAAAGTAGCAAAAACGGATCCTGCTTCCTCATAGCTCATATGCTCAAGGCTCCGAAGGTAGCTACTGTCTACCACTGAGCGGATCCAGAGATCTCCCATTGCTCACTGCCAGAAGTCTTGGGTGAGACTTCGGAGACGTAGTCCGCTGCAGATTTTGTCTTTCAGTGCTGCCACTCAGGTCTCTGAAAACAGCTATGTGCAGCCTGAAGTCCAATCCATATCAGGCGAGAAATAATGATCCAGGGAATAGAGGCCGGCTAAAGCTGATTTTCACCTCAAGTGAAGTCAAGACACTTTGCCCATCTTCATGAAATGTGAAGTTTCCTCACTTCGCCTGACTTTGAATGTCAAGTTTTATTTTTTAACAAAGCTTTGCCCCCAAATGGTCTTTTGTTCATACCAAATTTAAATATACTCCGGTTAAATGTTTTTATTTTCGTTCTCCTATCAATATTTTTTGTTTTTTCATAATGCATTTTTCCTGCATCCATTCAATTAATTTTTGCTTACAAGATTATTACTTTTCTATTTTAATTATTATAAAACTTCCCACTTGCTTTCAGGGTGAGAATATGTGATGTTACACCACGAGCATATACGACGCGGTAGGTAACAACGCGGTCGTTACATCGTCCGCGTTGTTACCACGCATGGCATTACATCGCAAGTCGTTTCAACGACTTGCGCTAGATGGCGCGCTGGACTTAGGAATAGTATAAATTACTATTCCTACTCCAGTTAGCGCAACAGCAGGGAAGGTGTTGGATTTAAAATCCAACACATTCCCTGGTGTTGCGCGCCATCTAGCGCAAGTCGTTGAAACGACTTGCGATGTAATGCCATGCGTGGTAACAACGCGGACGATGTAACGTCCGCGTTGTTATCTACCCGCGTGGTATTACCAGCGTTGTAAACGCTGTCTCCCTCAGGGGAATGGTGCGCTTAAATAATATTAGGAATATAAACAAAATGCTTTTCAGAGCTTAATCCGTTCTTAACTTGCAACCAGATACTTTATTTTCATCATTTAATTCGCCATCTTCTTTAGAAACTAAATATATAATGCATCAAATCTATTATGGTAGACGTTTGCCTTGATAGTCAACAGTTGACAGTCATAAAGGCGAGGAGATCTGTCGTAGGGTCACAGGACAACACTTCACATAGGGAAAACCACACCCCCAAAGGGAACTCATATCTGTAAGAAAACCATAGACATGACATAAGGATAATCCATTCCCATAACTAAGGAGCATTATGTGCTGTAGTCATGCCTTTCATTGTTTTGTTAAGGTGTTAAACAAGACCAATGGTTCTTGGCTAATGCGATGATGATAACTTGCAAGTAACTCCGTCTTTCATATACATGGCGATAGAGTTTGTTTCCAAGTGATATGTCCTCCTTATTGCGAACATACCTAAGACAGACATTCCCATGACAAGGGCTGTAGAGTTTCTCCAGGTAACTGTCTATGGGCAGTATGGTAAACTAAAGCAAGTTTGTACTTTACAGGAAGACATTGTTTGTTTTGTGAGTGCACCAATTTACATTCCCATCCTCTCAAAAACAGCCTACCATAACAACCAGTGTTACAGAAGGACTTTGGTATGTCCACCAGACCCAAGCAGCTCTTCAATGCAGTATTCGATGACTTGCACTTACATCTGGTCAATAAAAATGAGCTGTTATTCCCTCACTGTCTTCTTTATTCAAGGTTGTCCTACAAAAGTAACCTTGTATGGCATCTGGAGAAGCAAGTCTTTGTGACAAGACAGAAGTCACCAGTCTCTTAATAATGAAGGCCCATGGGCTGCCTTTAACCGTAGCACCTGGAGATGGAGAACCAGTGGTCCATGGGCCAGTAGGAGGGTCACAGCCAAATGCTGAGCAGGTGAGTGCAGTGACGAGTGGTGAGGAGACTGGTGAGTGTGTTATCATGACCAGCATGAGAGAAGAACCTGACATAACTACACCCCTCATGCGCCCCACCTCCCCCATGTGATCTGACTCCCTAAACCTCCATTCCAAAAAACTGTTTTGGCGCAGCCCAGCTCTCAGTCTATCATCTAGGATTGTTTAAGAATGACCACAGGAAAAAGGGTGAGAGAGTTTCAAAGAGTGCCCCGACTCGAATGACACACCCCTTCATCTGATGAAGAGGACAGTGATGACACAAGTGAATTTTTGCATATCCAAACAGATGCCCTCCTGCCACTGTGAGAGTACTCAGGTCCAGTATTAGGGGGATGTGTCACCATCCATGTAACCTGGTTCCCTTCTAAACTCCTAGATATCATCTGACAGTTCCCTAAGACAGGAAAGAACCCTCAAAAGTTCAGAGATGAGTTGCAAAATGTGTTTGAAAGTTCTAAGCCCATTGGGCAAATGTAAATCAAATGCTATGCGTAATTAAACTAGTGTAAGTGAGAGATCGGCTGTTGGTCAAGGCTAATGTGCCATGGCAAACATTTATCGTAAAGCTGCTCTCATTGTTGCTAAGGATGCCTTGCTGAATGCTATTGTTGAAGTATGTCATGTTAAAGCTTGTTGCACTAAAATCACTGATTGCAAAAAGAACAAAGGGGAAATCAGGGCCGATTATTGTGATCATTCAAAAGATGTGTTTGATCATTATTCTGGTAGTGTTGATTGATTGTACAGGAGCCGCTCAGGAGGCTGTTGGAACGGGATTCATTCAAGGGTTATTTCCTGAAGTACTTGAAAAATTAGAACAGGTTTCAGTGACAAATCTTTGTGTTGCTGTCAAAGAACGTCAGAAAGAATCAACTGAATCTATACTAATATTTTTACAAATGCAGTCATTCCAACAAGAAGTCAGACAGCTAGAGTAGGGAAGAATGAGAAGACAGACTGAATGGAAAGGACAGGGAGGAGGGAGGTCTGGGGTGGGTAAAGGGGCAGTTTGCTCCACCAGGAAGTACTTGATGTTTCAAAAGTCATCAGTTGGGGCACTGGCAACGAGATTTCCTGCATTTGCCCCAAACAAACTGTCTATCCTCCAACCTGACTAAATTAATATCCTATTGTTTAGGACAGCCCAAGAGAAGGCTGATCGCTCGGTGAATGCTTTATTTTCTGTAGACCAGAACATGCTGTATCTGTGATGTGTGATTAGCCGAAAGCCCGCTTTATGTCTTATGGATAATGATGTTAGGCAATCAGCTTTGGAATCCTCAGAATTTGATACTTTACCTCTCTCGGGCAAAAAACAATTGATGTAGATGACAATCTAACAAATGTGTTCCTCGTTACGTTACTAACAGTGTATTCATTTCTCTAAGTATAATCATGATCACTATGCTTTCCTTTTGAGTCCAACCTCCACAGCAAACCTCAAAGAGAGGATCTTGTAAGCAAACAGAACTCTATTTTATATTACGGTAGTTGTGGTGTTTATTTGAACATATCAATCAAGACCAAAAATGTTGTTTTAATAGTTTTGTGAGAAAATAATGATGCATGTGAATTTAATAATCCTGTGCATGCTACTTTCAATTTATGTTCTGTCATTTTCTTCATTACTATAAATCCTAATAGTCAGTTTCTTTTCACAATCACATTTTAGGAGCCAAGTCCCATAGTCAACAATGCTACCGATGTTGACAAGGTCATTTTCTACCTTTTCGCAGGCACTTAAGAAAGAGCAGGACCCCGTCAACTTTCCAGAAGGATCTACTTTGGTTCAATATATTGATGATTTGTGGCCTGCTTCTGACTCAGTTGACCAATGCATTGTTGACTCTGTATCTGCTCACTGAATCACCTAGATCAGCATACAGGTCTATTTACCCTGGGTTTAGTATTTACGCCAGGGCATCTCGGCTTTGGAGAGGCACCTGTCTAGGGATCACATAGAAGCCATTCATATACCACACCCAGAGTTGTTACAGTTTCCCAGGAATGCCATCTTTTGGTGATGGTGCTATTGTTGACAGTGGGGTTTGAGTTATGTAAATATTGTCAATCATTTCCAAGATTTTGTTAAGAAAGAAACACTGGAAACCATTACTCTAGTCCAAGAAAGCAAAGAAAACATAAATATCTCCAAAAGGTTTGTGTTATAATCCCATGAGAGGGAGGCCCTTGCTTTGAGTGTGTTGGTATAAAATCATGGGGATAAAAAACACAACTGCTTATTATTCGTCTGCTCTTGATGCTGTTGCGATAGGGCTGCCTCCTTGTTTTTGCACTGCAGCAACCGCTGCTCATTTAGTTGAAGCGTGTGACAATATTGTTCTTGGGTCACCCCTCACTGTTGCTGCACCCCATCCTGGTGCTACATTACCGTTGACAGCAAAAACACAGCACATTCCAGATCGATGTTGCCCAGATACAAAATACTGCTATTCTTAGTTTCTCATATCACATTGATACAATGTCCCCTGTTGAATCCTGCTTCATTTTCCCCTAAGGCTCTCGATGGGGAGCTGCCTTACTTCTTACCCACCACTGCCCACCTAACAACACCTGGCACCGATTTCAGGTGTGCCTTCTTGCAAAATTGAGATTTTGAATATTATGTTGATGTTTCCTGCCCCAGGAGTGATTGCTGGTTATGCTGTTTGCACAATACATCAGGATGTTGAGAGTCGATATTTCCCGCTCGTGCAGTCTACCCAGGTAGCAGGACTGATAGCATAACCCAGTACTTGTATTCAAGCCGAAATGAAATCTGTAACTATTTTCACTGATTCAAAGTGCATTAATAGCATTTGGGGGTTTTCTCGATGCAGCATGGGTTCCTCACCTCTGCTGGAGGCCCAATCAAGAAGGGGTTTTATGTAAAAAGTTTGCTTGATGGTTCAGTTGCCTTCTGAAATCACTATTGTGAAATGTGCTGCTTCCAAAACACCCACGATGAAGTGTCTAAAGGTAACACCTTCGTTGTCATTGATCAAACTGGTAAAAATGCTGCACTATTCCCTAGTTCCGAGGTCACCCTATATGTATGGCAAGTTTCTGAATCCCTTATGCCCACCTTGAAATAACCCACTGAATTATAAGAATGTTGGTAAAACTACCCCAGCTGCCCATCCATCCTCATGGGGTCCCTTTGTTCACATGCAGGTTGAATGTATTCAAATGCACTAATTTTGCTCCTCTGTTTATGTACTGGTTACAGTATCCAAGTTTTCAGAATGGATTGAAATCTACATGTGGACGAGCTGGTGCTACGCTAATACTTCAGCTAAGAGTCTATTTTCTTCAATTCCAATATGGTGTCGAAGTGCTCAGTATCAGCTGGAAAACAGCTTGGGATTTGGTAGAGGGTAGGTGTTTAAAAAGATTACTCTCTCAACCATTTTCCAGCATGGTACAAGTAATTAGGACAGAAATTGGAATGACTGCATGGAGCTATTTAGCAGCTCTGGAGACCTTACAATTTTGGACAAGAATAGATAATGAAGAATGCCCTTAAATATCCACTTTATGTAAAAAAGAAATTATAAACAGTGATCTACACTGGGCAAGATCGGCCAGAGACATATTTAAAGACTTATGCAAGAAATTAGAATTACATGACTATATGACAAACCCAGCAAATATTAGTAAAGGTGAGTTTTATAAGGTATAAAAGCACAGGGCTAAGAAAGATGATTTGAAGTACTTAAAGGATACAAAATCTGTTGCCCCTTTGATAAGCACGTGACTCGGGGATGAAACATTCCCATAACTTGAAAATCTTCCAAATGTATGTTTATAAAGGTGTCTGTTAAAATTTAGATGCGGGATTAATCTGGTTTTATCTTCCAAGCACAATGCTCCCTCCTAGATAAGGGTAGAATTTGTAGATGCGGTCTCAATATGAAAGGGGATTTAGCACATGTTTTAGTAGATTGTGGATTTTAGCTCAACGGAAGATGTTATCGAGGCCAATTCTGCAAAAATATGGTATTAGAAAAAGAGAGCACGCAGTTAACTTATTTTTTAATGTGTGGTATTTGAATGTAGCTTGTGCTTTCGGACGATTTTGACTATCCATACATGAAGTTGTACTATCTGTAACTGAAGTTTTAGTGAAGAATTGAGTATTTTAATGTTTATATTGGATTTTATTCATCATGAATTCGGTTAGCTTTTAATAGAAATGGTTTTATAATGTACGATAACTGTTACGGGGTGGTGTTATTACACAAACGTTTGAGACCAAGGTCTAAATAAACTTATATTTTGACTAACTGACTGAAAGAGACTACTTTGAGACTTTTTCCCCTGGTTTGCAATTCATATTCCAATCAAGAGTGGCAAATAAACTCACTTTGCTTCTTCTGTGTTTTAAGAATTGTGTAAAGCTTTATGGATCAAACAGCACTACTACTGTGCCTAGCGCCTAAAGTTCTCAAGAAAAGTAGAGAAGTTTAGCAACACTATGAAAAACAAAATATCTAAGATTTATAGTGAAGCAGGGCACAGGTGGCCTAATGCTTTGCCTCTAGCACTCACGTCAATTGAAGCCACCTATTACCAAACGACAAAGCTGAGGCCATACAAACCAAGAATGGACTGACCTATTACAGTTCCTGATAACCCTTTTGTGTCGCCAAATTTGCTCAATTTGCACTTAAATGATGATGCAGCTCTAGACAACTGCATACAACTGATTCTCTCTCTCAACAGCCTCAGTTCTCAAGTAGAAGCCACCCTGCTCAGCAGACGGGGCGGCTCCTCCACGTGGGCGGAGGAGCGTCGTCCCACTGCTTTCTCGCAGTGCGTGAAGCAGAACCATAAAATGTTATAAATACCATTTTATGTTTCTGCTTCTCGCACTGCGAGAAAGCAGAAGAAGGGTTTGGTTGGGGGCGGGCGGGTTGGCGGGTCGGGGAGGAGTGGCTAGCCCAATGTTATGGGCGCAGACTGTTTGGTACGCCCCAGGGCCGACCAAACCAGTCATGAGCACTCTCCCATTTTCTCCATGTAGGCTGCATGCAGCCTGCATGGAGAAAACGGCCTCACCATAGACGCCTGTATGGACGGCATCCTAGCCAATCACAACGCTGCCATTGCAGCGTTGTGATTGGCTTAGGGAAGGAGAGGGCGGCTGCCTGCTTCTGCTTTTTGTGAGCAGAGAGAAAGCAGGAGACACGACGCGGGACCGGAGGCGAAGGTACGTTTTTTATTTTATTAAATTAACCCCCCCATTCCCGCAAAAAAAAAACACCCGCGAGTCATGCCGGCCGAGACTGTCAGCAGCGGCCTCTCACGACATGCAGACCGGAGGATGGGTTCATGTGGAGATCCACCAACAAAGGTCTGTGCTCCAGCCCCAGTAGCAAGCTTGTACCAGATCCTGCTTATCCCAAATACTTCTGTAAAGCGAGCTGACTGCTTTCTTGGATTCACACACTGCACTCAAGCGGCCACTGAGCTGAAAGACTACACCCAAAAAGCTCCTGCATCTAGAATTCTATGTGTTCTCGTGCCTGCCATGGCACCTGAGAGACATCGTCAAGATGCAGCGTCTTCTGCTGCCCATGACTACCCCCAGGAGTAAGAAGTTTCCAGATACTTGTTCCCCCAGTAGGTGTGGCCGGCCCACTTTGTTGTTACAAATGCACTATCTCACTGACAACAAGTCAGCACTGACAACAAGTTGCTCCACGTTTTGGAGCAGTATAAGCAGAACATAAACCTACCTTCATGTTGGATATCTGGCCCCTCCTCCCCCACACCCATTGACTCCAAAGCAGGGGCCCCCTTGCTTCCAATCTCTTTTGATCAAAAAGAGCACTACCATGGACTTCATCCACATGTGCATTTCATTGCTGAATGTGATGTTGTTACCACACTGTTTCTGCTCTCCAACCAGAATCTGCACTTGCCTGACCTAAGGATTTGGTTACTGACATCCACCTTGTTGGCACTGCCTATGTACTGGCTTGTAAAATCTGAAACTGCAGCATAGTGAGTGCGATCTATCCCTTTCTTCCATACTGAATCAGCCTTCACTTTCTCCTTACTGATTTTCCCTCTGCAGTACTATTTACCCGTTGTGACACAGCTGACCATTTATCCCTGGGGAATTAAGCCATTGCATGGCTACCCAAGGATTAGTTCAGTTCCTTTTATCCTGCTGACGTTGCGGTATTAGATAGTCATGAGCTGCGACCCCTCCTTTTCAAACAAGACAGGCCAGGGACATTTCTGAGACTGCTCGATTCTTTTTCCTGAATCGTACTATCCATATATGGGTGATGCCAAGTTGACAAAGTACCAGAAGAGGTAGCAAACTCGACCATAAATACCTTAAGTTTGATCTTTGAACTATTAGAGGGCCAAAAACTGTTATTTTTTGCAACAGACTGGCTTTTGATTCTGTCCTGGCCAGAAAAGGTGTGCAATAATTGTTAGTGCAGAATGTTAAACTTTTATTCCAAAATTCTCTTTAAGAATATATATGAACAGACTGTTCATATACGAGAAGGTTTAAAAGGAAAAAATGCACTTGGTGGCACCACTGCTTTTCAAAGTGTTGCATGGTTCAAAAGTATTTTGGGAGGTTGGGGAATGAAGATTATTAAACGTGTACTAGTCATTTTCTCAAGTCTTATTAGAGGGAGGGATACATCCCATCTTGTACTTAAAGTTTGCCGGATGATAAAGATAATAATTTGCTTTTCTGTAATTGGCTTTCATGTAATTACATGAAATTGTGGCAACATTATGCAAGATTACATGAAATATAAAATCTGTCAATTAGAGCTACATTTTTGAAAAAATGCAACCCAGTATTAATTTTTGACACAAGAATGCATTTCACGCAAAACAAAATAGTGCAAAAATGCTAAAAGCACCACGTAAAACAGCCGCTCGCCATTTGTACTTCCTGGGTGGTTGCTGTAATTTTTTTACCATGAGCGACGAGTAATCATGCAAAGTGGCGTAGTGATATAATTTCCGAAATGATGCAAATTATGCTGGCCTAATTTGAATTTCGCCAACACCTAATTATGATGATGGGGGTCTGATTATGATTCTATGGAATGTTATGCTGAAAATCTCAAACTGAAAGTGAATAGATTAATGAATATTGTAATTTCATAAGACTGAGCAAATAAATAGTGCATGAAGGAGGGATTGTGAAATAGAATTCATTACATTAGCTTAACTCTGACCTGTTTATGCCACTTTGTTTTACCCATGCTAACCATGCTCACAGGAAGTTCCGGTTTCTGATATACCCTCACCCACCCACCCCCCAAATTGTCTTCCAAAGAAAGAAAATGAAAACTAGCTGCTCAGCAGAAAATATACTTATTATCATTACTATTTAAAGGCCTATTTACTCATTCTCTTGATCTCCGCCTAAACAGCTGCTTGTATTTTTTAAACAATAAGTCACATGACTGAAATCAATAAATAGGTGTGCTACCTAATAAATGTGTGCTTTGTCATTACTCCACAAGCATGCTCCATTCAAGGTACTAGAGGAAAGTTCGATTCTGTGATTCACAGACTATTCATTTTTTTGTGCTTGTTAATAAATGCTTTCAGGCTTCGATTGGCGTGTGAAATTTTGTTACACAGGCTTAATACTGAACACCACTCCAATGTTAACTGTTTATACATGGGAATTTGAGTTCACTGTGTACTCATTAACAGAAATATATAATTGAAAATATATTACTTTCTTGATAAAGTAGTGTACTTTTGCCACGTGTCAGGCCTTGATACTCAAAGTGGAGCGGTCTTTACGAAAAACTTGAAGCCGAACTTCATAAACTGACCATCAGGAAAGAGGCAGATGGGCACTGAGCTCTAGAAACCTCTTCCTACATGACAGATATAAGGCGAGTCCTCACCACGACACGTAAATCATGTAACCAGCGTGAAGTGTCATTGTAATCTGTCACCGCAGTGATGCTTGTGCTTTCTCGTGGTGATATATGCTCAATGTTGGAATTTCACTTTGTGACACACCACTTCATTCAAGTGCAAGTGAAAGCAGCATAGCGTTGCAAGCAGTCTTGCCCCCCTGTGCGCAGGTCATTGTGGCTTGCCCCGCTCCAATGCTTTGGCGTCATGGAGTCATTCTAGGTTTAGCAGAAAGTCATTCAGAAGCCCAGGCATGTTCTGATGTGATGAAGGTGGTCCTGCCTAACACTCCTTCCACTCACGTCTCTGCCAGTTCAGACAGTCCCAAAGATCAGCTCTTAGGGGTTCGTCAGTCAACACACACTCTTAACAAACAGAGGCAAATCGATTGGGCATGCAGATTGCCATTCAGTGACACACTAGCCCTTTTTCTTGTCTCTGGACTTGCAGCTCTGCTATCATAGAGTTGTAGCGTAAGGACTATGGTCTCTGCGTGCAGCCATTTGTGGACTTGGGCTGGGTATCTGGTGCCATGGGCGAGGAGCTTTTCGTGCTGCTCACATACAGCTAAACCTCCGGTGTTAGATAGGGCCCTCGCCCGTCATCTAGGCAGCAGTGACATTGCTCTCTTATCTTACCAAATACATGGAAGATCTTTTTCAGTTGTTGTTCCTTGGTTTAACTCGTCATCAGACCCATTGAGTTCACACTACTATTTGTGGGCCCCTGGCAATCCCAGAAATTACCTGCAGGCCCACAGACAGGATAGCTCTTAACACTCCTGGGGTACCTTTATGTCTCAGTGATCTGCGGTATCCATTCTTTTAACAGAAAATATATTTTTGTTTGCTTTGGGGGTCCATGTGATTTTGAGCATTAGACTAAGGTGTATTTTACATCACAGTCTAGGGGTGATCCAAAATGTATACAATAGAATAGGGAAAGAAAATCCCAACACCATTTAATACCCCACGATTCTGAAAAGTATGTTGTAGTTGTGGCACTCAATCTTAATACAACTGTCTTGTAAACCGACAATTATCAATTTCGAAAAATAAACAAATATTTTTTTTAAACAAAGATATGCATAAAAGTCAAAATTATTTTGGGGGGAAAATTTAAATTACTGCCTTCTGAAAGATCTCGTGCCCATTTGTTACACATTCTCAACGATACAACATTGGTAATAGCTTCAGAATTAATGATCTAACAAGAGTTTTGAACATACGTTTTTTTCATAGAATCTGTACAAAATCCTATGAGGACAAAAGCTTGCACTTGAGATGATAAAGCTAGATCTTTGCTATATTTGAATGAATGAATATTGAACTTGCAATGTGGTCGTTAGCTTTGGGTGGCCTTGAGCACATTCTAAATGACAATATGGCAGCCATAAGGCATGCAGTTTTGAATTCTGGTTTGAAGGCACACTCACTCAGCAAGTTTAAAACTCGCTTTCAGGTGTATATCGTTACCCCTAAAAGCAGAAATGAAGTTTGTTATTCAAGATATACATTCAAATGTTGCACTCCGACAAACCATGAAGATGGTTTTATTTTTTTGTTTAAATTTGTTTATTGAATTTTGTGTTTTACATGTCAGGCATTACATCAGATAACATAAGTACATTTACACACTTGGACTCTGCTGCGTTAAATCACACAGCTGTTAATATTTATCAATCTTTACATGGTGTTGACCTGTGTATGTGCGGTAGTTGTGATGCCTAGGTAAATAGGGCATAAACATTATGCAACATAACATTGATCTGACAATAACAAAAAAGAACATCACATTTTTCTCCTTTCCTTTTTTGATTAAGTGAGACAGCTGATATTCTTTGTAGTACTTGGCTGGCAGTCCATCGGGTCCTGGTGCTATATACGTGGCCAATGATCGTATTGCTTGTTGCACTTCTGAAAGTGTGATCGGCTCATTTAATTCAGCTCTCTGCTCTGCCGACACTTGAGGTAGGGCGAGCGGGAAGAAAAAGGATTCTAGCTCTGCCGACGCAATGCAAATTGCTGATCTGTATACTCTGGTGGAGTGGGCGGTATATTCACCATGGATATCGTATTGCCTAGTGAGTGGATGTCCCGTTGTAGACTGCAGCCGTAACACGGGCTGTTGCGCGTGCTCTTGTCTGATCAACCTCGCTAACAACCTGCCCGCTCTGTCTGCGGCAGCGTGTGCGCGCGCAGGATGTACTGCATAGTTCAAGCAACATAACCTTTCAAGAACCTCAGTGTGTTTTTGCCTCTGGGTGTCTAGAGCCTGCTGAGTGCCAGTGTTATGCGCTAGATCAGGTTTTAGGTGGGTTAGGGCGTCTTCAATACACTTTACTTCTTGGTCAAGCTTGTTTCGGATACTCCAGCTCAGCCCTAGGCATTGTCCTCTAACTACGGTCTTGCCTGCATCCCATAACACACCCACATCAGGGACCGAGCCTGTGTTATTTTCGAAGTACGTGTCTATAGCTGTGCCTACTGATTCCCTGAATGGGGGATCTTCCAGCGCCAAGGGCTGCAGTCTCCATAAGTGAGTGTTGTGTCCTACATTATCTGCCCGCAGTTGCAGTGTGTGGGGGTTGTGGTCGGACTGCGTGCTAACAAGTTAGTCTGCGTTGGAGCACTCTGCTAGTAATGCTGGGCTCACAACCAAGCGATCAATGTGAACATGCAGTCTGTGCAGATGAGAGTAGTGGGAGTATAGGCGTGTCTGTGGGTTAAGGGTCCTCCATGCATCTACTAGGTCTCAATGGTCCAACCACTCCCTTAGGCCCCGGGCATTGGATGTTGCAGTAGTTTGCTGCAGCAGGGGTAAAGACCTGTCGAGGTTGCCGTCTAGTACCTCATTTAAGTCACCCCCTAGCAACCAGGGAACATCACACCAGCATGAGAGCCGCTCCATCAGTGTGTACCAGAAGGCGCTTTGTTCCGTGTTTGAGGCATATATGGAGCCTAACACTATTTGTTTCCCATTGAGGCGGCCTTTTGCCAGTACAAAGCGACCGTATGTATTCTACTTCTGTCTCCTCAGGAGTGAATAGGGTCCTTGGCCTAACCGAAATTAGAGCCCCCCTAGCATAAGAGGAGTAGCCTGTGGCAAATATTTGCCCCTTCCATCTCTGTTGTAACCTACGGATCTCTGGTTGCGCTATATGCATTTCTTGTAGTAACACTACGTGTGTTGTATGTCGCTTGAGATACGCATAAATTTCATATCTACAGGCTGGCGTGTGTATACCCCTAACATTCCAGGTTATTATGTTTGTGGGTGGCATATGTCATGTATATAAGCTAATGTCGCATGTGTGCGGCTTGGTGCATCGAAGGCGAGGTAGCGGTCTGGCAGTCATTTGGTAGGTATGTATTGCATCAGCGTTATACGCAGGCTCATGGTCATATCACCTCGGACAGCCATCAAGGAAGGAGACCATGTGGGGTGTAACTGGGGTAGAGCAGAGGGACAACATGTATCTGCCCAAACAATAAACAATGCCATATGGCAACTCTCTGCTTTGCGCGCCGCGCTGTCTTGCCGAAGGGAGGGGGTAAGGCTGAGCTTATGAAAAATGGGTTGGCTTTTAGGCCCTTTATGTATGTATTTATGTGCGCACTGTGTTACCACTTATGTGCGTCATGTTTTACCTGCCACCGGAAGGGGGGGGTAGCCAGTGATTGCAGCTATGAGGGCTGTAACTTGTGGCTTCACATGCAGAATGTGTACATGTTAAAGCAGATCGCTGTGCGCACAAATGCGTGGGTGTATACTTGCGTGTCATAGAGGTTCAGCAATCTGCTACATTAAATCATCTGCTGTTTGGGGTGTCACTGTTAGGAGTTTTTGCGATTCTTCGCTGTTGGGCCACATTGCAGATGAACTGTCTTCGCTTAAGGATCTTTCCGAGGAGGCATCTGTGTCTCTATTGGGCTGGTGCTCTCCTATGATGGCCGCCACCTGCAGGGTGTCTCGTCTTTCCTGTAGCACTTGTTCCAGGTTTGGTGCAGCCCTAAGTTGCCTCGGTGTCCCCCAGGTCTCAGTCTGTTTCTTCTTCGACGGTTTCTTCGGATTCCGGAGTCCACCTCGTTACTGTTGTGTCTCTAGCTGGGTGAGGTATGGTGACCTATGGTTTCGAGCCAGTCCCATGCTTCCTTTGCTCTGTTGAAAAAATGGGTGGACCCATCTGCGACCACACGTAGGCGAGCTGGGAATATGAGGGAATACTTTATGTTTAGGTCTCGCATTCGTCTCTTGACCGCCAGGAATGTGCTCCATTGTTTTTGTACACCCAAGGCATAATCCGGAAAGAAGAGGACTGAGGAATTTTCCACTTTGACCTCCTCTATTTTCCTTACTTGTCTGAGTACCGCGTCCTTATCTTTAAAGTTCAGTAAGCGGAATAAGAAGGGCCGGGGTCCGGCGCCCGTTAGCGGGCGGCCCGATGGTACTCTGTGCGCTCTTTCCACTGTGAAGAAGGAGGAGAGTGTGCCTCAGGGCATCAGGGATTTCAGCCAGTCTTCTGTGTATGTCACTGCATCACGGCCCTCTGTTCCCTCTGGCAGCCCGACCAAACGGATGTTATTTCGGCGGGAATAACCTTTGGCATCGTCCATCCTGCGCTCCAATTAACGCATTTGCGATGTAAGTTCCCTTACTTCAGTGGTCGTGGCTTTGGTGGCTGGAACAACTTCTTCAAATTCCGCTACCAGTTCATTGACTTTCCCTGCTAGTCTGCGGTGGTCTGCATGCAACAACGTAGAGTCTAATGTAATTTTATCTATGCGACCTTCCAAAGATGTATGGGTTTGTGTCAGCGTGACTCCAATTTGTGCCACCGCTTGAAGCACTGAGTCTATTTTGGACTCCAGCGTGTTAGTTCCGGAGGCCTCTGGTGCTTCAGGAGCTTGGTCGGGTTGCTTCGAGATTGTTTCTAACTGTGTGGTAGTCGCGCCCACTCCAGCACGTTGTCTACCCATCTCGGGGGTCAAAGATGCCCAGGCTATGCGTGTTCCTGGTGTTGGACTAAATTACAGTGTTACTGTCCCTTGTTAATCCCAGTGGGGCTTACTCCTCATGCTTCAGCAGGTGAGTCTGTGCAGTCCGTGGTAGTTCCGTGCGTGACCAGTGGTTTACGTGGTCTTTGCCAGGGATTTCTATGTAGGCGGCTGTCTCGTTGGAGTCAGCCTCTCTGCACACATGTGTGGCGGCTGCTGACAGTTCCCACACCATTCGACACAGGGTTCCTCTAGTTGCCAGCTTATAACTCTGTGCACTGCTGTCCTGGCTTTTCTCTGGGCTACACCATGTCTGGGCCAGTGACTATTGTTGTTAGGCTCCTGATTGTCTCACCGTTTTCCTGGACTGGCGGTCTGTTGGGCTAATTTCTGCTTGTAGCTGCCTACTGCGGCCTGGTGTGGGCACTTTGCCTAGCTTCCAAGTCTTTGTGGTGTACACCACCAGTTCACTTTCGCTTCATCACAATGCGATACCACGAGCCGCATGCATCACCCCACCGGGAGCCCTGTCGCCGATGAAGGTCCAGTCACCCGCTAGGCAGCCGTCGCCTGCATTCCCCCTCTGCTTCGCCTTACTCTCGGGTGACCATTGGGCACACACTCGTATCCCCCACAGCTGCTGCCAGGGGAACTTCCACATGCAGGGCTGGGCTCAATGTGTCTCCCGGATAAGCTTCTGTTGGGGTCTTATAAACCACTGTTTTCAGCGTGCGCCCCTTGTTACGTCAGACGCCACTTACCGCTCTCTCATTGATGCCCTCGCGGCTGGCACGTCGCCTCATCGTTACAAGTCCCGGTGTCTCACGGCTCCGAAGACGCAGGGCCCTCGCTAGCAAGTCTGCCTCTCCTCGCAAATATGGCAGCGGTTCAACAAATGCGCTGCATCAGCCCATAAGATCTTGCTCCGGCCTGACTGCTCCCCGGTGACTCAAAATTCGCTGTATCGAAGCCCTATGGTGCGTGTTGTTTGGCGAGCCGGTCTGGTGGCTCGATGGCAGCAGTGGCTGCGATTTGATGACGGATAATAGGGCCACAACGCAGAGCCTCCTCAGAGTGAGACCGCCATCATGGCTGGCTAGCCACGCCCCCCCACCATGAAGATGGTTTTATAAGAGAAACATGCAATCATGCTGTTTGAAAGGTAGACAACCTTGAAGGAAAAACTGTCTAGTTTGTGCTTTTGTTCCTCTTCTGAAGTGCAGATTTTCTTTTAAATGCACGTTTTAATAGGTCAAAGTGTGAGGCTCCAACTGGACAAAACACAGTGAATGAACTTCTGTTTATCTCTCCCCTGGGATACCTTCGGTTTCTGACAGAGCTATTGCTACTGGACTAAAGGAACCTGGAGCTTCTGTGCCACCATTTTCAGCTTGCATGATGCTCGAGTCCAGGCGCTTATGACTATGCCTAGGCTGAATTTCAATTACCACAGTGTAATCAGAGTAATTTCAGTAATTCCGCATTACTCTTTGATATGGAATTACTAATAAGTACGCAATTACTCCTGCTCGCATAATTAAGAGTAATTTGAGGGTAAAAATCATATCACAAAAGCAGATTTAGTGAGTGCGAGCGGCTGCTTGCACTGCTGTTCGTGTTCTGTTTTGTAGCGCAAAATGCATCCTTGTGTCCATTTTGGATGCAAGGATGTATTTTGTGCTACGAAACTAGGGCTAAATGCCTGTAGTAAGTTGGGGGAAAATCCTACTCCAAAAGCACATTTAGCAAGCGTGAGTGGCTGCTCGCACTTCTATTCATGTTCTGTTGCTTTTAGCACTATTTCTTAGTGCAAAATGCATCCTCGTCTCCATTTTGGACACAAGGGGGCATTTTTACACTAAGAAAATAGCGCTAAGTACAGAATTACTCATGTAATTCCATGTTTTTAGGAATTTCTGCGTGATTATGATGCCCGAAATTAGGCAAGTCACACCCACCTGTAATCTGTAGTGGTCACTGTAAGTGCTAGAGAAGAAGGAAGGACCAATAAAAGCAACATAAGAAACTAGTTGCTCATTGACCTAAAGTTGGAATCCAATACAAAATAGATTTTTACAGTAGACAGACCTTTGTACATGTGATCCACACTAGTGTACTGTAGCTTCCCAGAAATGAGGAAGTGTATGCCAGGTAACAACACCTCTGCAATTTATCAAGCAAAAAGCTGGTGAATAGAGAATGATCACAACACAACACTCCCTAGTCAAATAACTTCAAAATTCAAACAAAAGTAGCTGTGAGGGAAACATATCATCTCTCACCAACGTTTTGCCTTATTTGTTTTATAGGAAAATCAATTGGCATTTTACTTGGGGGCGAGAGTTGGCCTAAGTATCAGTGGATTAATAACTGAATGCAGGAATGAATAGGGGTAAGATACAACATACACTCATCATTATAACCTTTCTACAAACCAATTCACACTATGAAGTACTGCAGCGGTATTCATAATCAAAACTCAATTACAGGTTGCTAGAGGGTGGAACTCGTACCACTCAATACTACTCATGCCTGTCATATTACTTGGTGCCACTCCTACTACTCTTGCCACTCAAGTCACTCCAATCAACGTTTTGGCTCCTACAAGACACAAAAGAGTGTTTTGGAAGTGCTGACATTTTGGTTCTTTGTAGACTTTGGCTAGCAAGAATATGTGTATCTCTAAAAATATTTGGACTCAATCATTAACTCTGGATTTATTTAAAGACCGAGGGATAAGGACAGTGTTAAGCAAGCTATTTTTTCAAGCCCTTTTGTTTTCTTTGTGTTTCACAATTGTCTTCTGCCTTGCATTATAGTTTGGGGTTACCTATTTTTAGAGCTCAAAATGCATCGATTTTTGTTCTTAAAAACATAACACAGAGATTATTTAATTACTGGGGAGGAGAGCAGTGGTGCAGAAGAAGTACCTACGTATAGTTTCAATCCACATGCTCACATGCTATATATAACTCAGGTGTGTGTGAATTTGCAATGCCTCTTGAAATCATGAATTATTTTCATCTTCACTAGCTGTGCAAGGTTCAAAGCCTATAACGCTTCAAAAGGGACACTTTAGCAGCTCTCATGGTAGAAGGAAACCATTCCCAATGCCACAAAGTATCTCGGGTGACCTGGTATAGCTTAGCAACTTTTCTTAGTGCAAATTCCCACTCAACGGGCAATGTCCCCAACTCCTGAACCTCCTTAGAGCTGTTCACTTTTCTGTGACTCCCAGCCCCCCTTGCCCATCTCCGTGCCCTACCCCTTGCACCATTCTCTATTAGATTTTGTCACCAGGCTTTCACTCTCCTGCACCATCCCAGCCCTCCTCCTTGGCATTTTGTACCTGAAGTGCACTGGAAGGGGGGTAGTTCATGTATAGTTTGATTCCCTAATGCAGGAAGCCCCACCCACGGGACATTTTGCATCAAGAAATCTTCATTGCTCCACGACCATGGTACTAAAACTTACCCTTTGGCAAAATCTGATGAAGTTGAAAAACTCTGTCCGACTACCCCAGTGACAAAGTTTCTAACTCTGCACAAGTTTACCAGCAAAGTAAAGTAAAGACCACCTGCCACTATAATTATAACTAGGGCTCCCAGTTTTCCATAAATACAGACATGCTATTTATTTTCCTGTCTGTATTTATTTTTAAATACAGCATACAGAAAATAGGCCTTCTTTGGATGATTTTCTCTACTGTCAATCATGAGTGTCAAGTCAGTAGGTGTACAAATTGAGAGGTAGGGGAGATTAAGAAAGACAATAGATTTACTAATTAAGCTTAATTAAGTGCAGATTTATAGTTATTTATTCTATTCTACAATACAAGTGTTTTCAGATAACGCTATTGCACTGTATACTGCTGAAACCTTTCGGACATTCAAATGTGAGTATACATTTATCAATTAAATAAATATGGAAAAAAAAACATTGCAGCTTCATTTTACAGAAAACACAAAATAAATATGGATAAATACAGACAGAACTGCTGAAAAAAATAAATACCATAATACCGGGAGCCCTAATTATAATTCACAAGAGGTGGAAGTTTCTTCAAAGTAAAAGGAGATAACATACATTAAATCCTTCTAATCGACTAAGATTATTTTAGGTTGAGCCATAGATACTACACCAGGTATTTCAGAGAAGTGCCTTCAGACAACTAATCACTATGGGAACAACAATAATTAACAAGCATTTGTAAGGGACTTGCCCATTGGAAAAGGTGTATCTGTTCTAGGTTTTGGAAAACAGGTTGCCTAAGAATAATCACAAGTGTACAAATGGCATATGTTCACTTGCAATGGTTCACCTCTTTTCTGAGCCTGCGTATACCTTCATATATTGAAAATTATTTACATCAGTGCTTTGGCATCGTCATACCATGGCTGCCCACAATATCCCTTGAATTACCCCCATCCAGCCAGGGCCAACATTGTGCTAGGTTGAACAGTATCATGTCTTGCAGACCCACAGTTTGTTCAAAAATTACCACCAAAAAGCAGGGTCTAGCAATACACCCGGTGTGGGTGCCATGTATGCCGATAATAGGTCATTAATTGTTCCCAATGTGCAATTGATGCCCCCATTATGACAAGAATTACCATTATACTAGAGCTATCACTGTGACAGTTACTTACGCAATATTCCAGGAATTACCACTATTGTGGTAAAACGAACAGTATGCCATGATTATCAACATTATGCAATCGATGGCCATAATATGGTAAATATTACTGCCATACAGCAATGACCACCAATATGTCATGTTTTGGCATCACTCTGCCATGGATGCACACAATATGTCATGACTGACTGCCATTCTGTGGGGCCAGCATTTTACCAGGTATGGGCAAAAAACCATGGATGTTCAGAGATTGCTACCATTGTGCACGGGGCAGCCTTTTACCAGGGAGGACAATGGATACAACATTCACACACTTCTCACACATACAGACATGTGAGCACACACAGCCTTGCACACACACTCACACTTAAAAACACAGATATGCCATCACACAAATGCACAGACAGCATCAACATTTAAAAAAAATACATACCTTTCACTCCAGTTGCCAACCCAACTCTTTCTGCTACTCAGATACTCAGAGCTAGCATACCTCTTTCTCACACGGTCAGCCCCTGCTCATCATCAGTGCTACAGAGAGGGAAGAGGGGCCAATACGAGCACCACAGTTGTCCGGGGGGAGGGGGGGTGGTGCGTGGCCGCTGTGACCGGGGAAAGGAGCAAGCTTGAGTACCTGGAAGGGAGAACTGAGCAAAAAGGAGTGCAACAGAGATTAAGTAGGAGTCCCTGGGTTAGATCAAGTTAGAAGGTCTGTGGGGGGGAGGAGGGCCCAGACAAGCAGGAAAGACTCGGACACCAGGGTAGACGGTATGCTTGTGTGGCTGGGAGCAGTAGGGGCCCGCATGCGTCACACCTGTGATAAAAGCTCCCGTAGAGCTTCCCCCACCAGTCAAATAAATTCTTTTTTTGTTTCTTTCTCCATGCTAGAAACATAACAGGGAAAAAATGCTTTGTACATTTTGCTATGCAGGTGGAATACACCTTCAACATGCATAGCTAAAGGTAACGGGTTTTCCCTTGATGACACGTAGAATGCTGTTTTGTGAAAGAAACCACAATAGATTCACCTCAAGCAGTGCCATTAATGATGAAATTTAAAAAGGGTATCATATTAATTAACACAGAAAATCACAAATACTAGTTACTGGCACTCAATAAACTCATGAATTTCAGCCATGAGACTAAGAAATGGTAATGTCCATTATTGAATAGCTCCAAGACTTTGACATTGATTCATTAAAATACCAGGGGTAGCGAACGGGACATCACTCCCATGTAATATTACAGGAAATAACGTCAATTGACCTTTGACCTTGATAACATCACAAAAACTGTGTGTCCTTTGTCCTAATGACACCACAGGAGGTGACATCATTGACGTAAAATTAACAGTAAGTGCAGAATTAATAAAATCACAAAACCAAGCAGATATATGTCAATTTGTTGCTACCTACATATTTACTATCACACTGTCCGGTCACAAACAACACAGACAGAGGTAATAATCTGGTTTTGGTCTATTTCACAGCTCCGGTTTATGAAGTGAAAAGTGGCGTCAGTGGGCCTAGGAGTTAATTTCAGCTCATAGGCTAGAACTGTGAATATGAATGATTGCAATAAATTATTAGAGTTTATGCAATTAATTGTAAAACAAGTGCAGAAGTCAGAAAAAAATGTCAGAATATTTTCATAGACTGTCACCTCACACAGACTCCTCCACTGTTAAAGAAGAAACATGTTTAAACATTTCCAAAGCTATAATTGTACATGTCCTTTCAGGTACATTGCACTGAAATTAACACAATGTGTCTACTCTTGCGCTCAATAATCAAAGCTGCAAGAACAAAGCCTGGAGGTGCTAGGAGATCAGAGAAATTGTAACAGTTTCAAAGTGCGACTGTTTACAGGCCTCTGTTGAGCCCAGCTTCAGGCTGGTTTTCTTTTTATAATAGGAGGTGGAAACTAGGCCCAGGCGTAATTTTAATTCCGCTCATGAAATTGGTAACTTTGCGAACTCTTGTAACGCATAGTTCCTTCAAAATTGTGCCAATTGCTGCATTGCGGAATTTTGCTCCCATTCCAGCAATGCGATGACAACAGAAAAAACACAAGGCTCCATTAAGTGAGCTTGTGAGTGCGAGCAAGATCCGACAGCCCGGGTGCAATTTCTGGTCTCCAGGGAGCCTTCTGGCGCCATTTTGTTAACATGGGCGGTTGTGTGTGGTCAGGGCTGCTTCTCAAGTAGATTTTCTACTTGAGAAGCACCAAAATCAGTTTGAAAATACCTTTTCAGGTGAATATTCTACCAGAACGGATGGGTCAGGACATTTTTTTAGCGCAAAACACTTTTTTTATTTTACTTTTTTTTAACAGGAAGGAAGTGCCACAGAGACTCCAACTTTCTCTTCCTGTCTAGAAGGCTCCTTCCAGTGCTTTGTCCATCCCCTGGTCACTTTTCATTTGGATTTTGAGGTGAAAGGATCATTCTTTATCTGCAATTCCTGCTGCATACACAATTGGATTTTAATGACTTTGTTTTTGTGACATATCAATCGAATAAGTTAATAAACTTTTGGATAAGGGTGTTGTTTGATAGAGGGCATGCACCAATATATATTTGTACATTTTTAGTTTTTTAGCTCGTTTTTAAATTTGATCGTGGGTAATCTGGAGTTGCAGTAGGGGCCTATTTTTGTCATTCAAGTTTTTAGTTTTTATAAAGGAAAAAGGGTGCACACACATACTTTTTCTTCATGTTTGTGAAATTTGCACTAATCCTTTTACAATGTTCCTTAGTCTGTCCACGGGCCATCCAGCCAGTGCTATGCATTTGGCATATGAAACAACCGTTTCTGTAGTATATATTTCTGTGGTATATGTTGTTGTAAAGCATCTATTGTTCATGGATGGCCTTGGATTAAATGCAAAATGTGTTTTTTTTGTATTACACGTTTTTCTGCACAGTGTTAAAGTGTATTTTGGTGGAGTCATTTTTTTTAGGCCATGGGAAGATGTGTGCTATTGGGGAAATTTTATAGGTGACTTAATTTTCATTTTTGGCATTGCTGAATCAATGGTAGTGTTTTCTTCTTTGTTTACCATGCCTCCTTTGTTTGCTGGCCACCTGGCTATTTTTTGTCTGGCCAGTGTGTGTCTGTGTGAGTGTGTGTGTTCGTGGGTGTGTTCGCTATAGGTCACTATTTTGTCATTGTTCTCCATGCCATGTGGCCGGTGGCCATTTTGTGTAGTCAGTATCTATAGGCTTGCATGTGTTCTTTGTTGTCCACGCCTCCTTGCTTGTTGTTGTTTGAACATGTGGCCGGTGGCCATTTTGTGTAACCAGCCAGTGTTTTAAATCCTTTTCTTCCAGTTTTCAAACCATTTTTTAGGGACATTGATAGAAGAGAGCTATGCCTTTTTGCTTTTTGATCATTTTTACTTTTTCCCTACTATCAGCTTAGTGTACTTGAGGATTATTGTAGTATGTATGCACAGTGTTTATTCTATGCATTTTTTCCATTTTCCTCCGCACTTCCTTGCCAACACCAATTCAATTAAATTTTATTGTTTTACTTAATAAAATCATAACAATTGACAGTCAAACAGTATTTGCATAACAACTTCTTTCCAAATACAAAAATTAGGGAAATAAAAGGCAGCCATATTTGTATTCTTGTTAAAAAAAGTTACTAAAACCCAACATCCTATACAAAAAGATGGAGTAGGGAAGGAAGTAAAAGCTGATTGCCGAGTAGTTAAAATGTGGAGTGCGAGTATTGATGTCCCAATGGACTAAAGTGCTTAAATGAGATCGGGGCATGGAGCAAGAAGCGAGACACCATCAATTATTTCTTTTTACAATATTTGATTTTTCCCTGCACCCCCTCCATAACATAAGTCTCTTAGGCCATAGGTGAACACCAACATTAACTTTTTAAGGATTATTCCATTTTACCCTACACCCCCTGCCTGCAGTAGGCGCATACCAGCATTCATTTTTTGAGGATTATTCCATCTTCCCCTGCACCCCCTTGCCTGTCACAGGTGCACACCTGCACTACTTTTTTAAGGATTATTCCTTTTTTCCTTGCACCCCAGCCTGAATAAGTGCACACCAGCATTAATTCTTTTAAGGAAAATGCTGCCCCCTGCCTGCCATAGGAGTCTCGTAGGCCTTAAATGCACATAAGGTAAACTTTTAAATCTGTATGTTGAAATATTATGTTATGGTTTGGATTAGAAAGTATACCCTATTGTTAATTATTTGTGATGACATCACTAAATGATATTGTCTATATGTATATTCAAACTGCAAATGCCATGTTTTACTGAATATTTTTCTTATTTGTTTGCTTTTAGATGCACAAGACAAATCACACAGAGTTCTGCCAAACATAAGGCCGGCGCTAAGTGACATTACCTGAGTCCTCCTCCTCTGCTTCCACTTCTGCAGTTAAGTGCCAACTGCCGGAAATAAGAACTTGAAGATGGCCCAAAAGAAAGGTGTAGCAAACACAACAAAATGATGGACAGAGTGCTGAAATTTTTCAAACACTCACCCCCAGTCATGAGATCTGTGTTGAATCCATCGTTTTTGCTCACCATGCCACCCCAGTTTGGACCCGCCATAGGTAAATCAGTCCTGACCAGTAGCAGCTGCTACCGGACTCAGGTGGGGAGGCTGAGAGGGCGGGGGGGTAGATGGGGAAAATAAAAAAGCTAAAATAAGATAAAAACGCTTACCTGGCTACGGCCGATGTTGCCACCGACTCTCCTCCGATCCTCGTTATCTTCTTGTCTTCTTACTGTCTGGAGTCTGGCAGCAGAAAGCACCCAGGCTCCCAAGCTCCCCTGACCAATCATGACGCTGCAATGCAGCGTTGTGATTGGTCTGAGCGCCGTAATTCGACGCTCAGACCAAGCTTGGGAGCCTGGTGCATGTTCTCCACCAGGCTGTAAAGCAGCCTGGATGGAGAACATGGCAAGTGCGCATGACTGTTTTAGGCAGCCCGAGAGGGCCAGTCAAAATGTCATGCACACTTGGAGTGCCACCACTCCTCTCCCTGCAGTGCTCTGGCATCACGGGGCCCAGCCCCGCCCCCAGGAAACAACGGAGCCACTGCAGTAGGAAAAAGGAAATGATAATAACGTTCCATATTATCATTTGTATTCCTTTTTTCCCTGCTCGGAGAGCAGTGGGGCAATGCTCCTCTGCCTTAGCGGAGGAGCCGCCACTTGTCTTGACCCCCGAAACTGGTCCCAGGATGCTTGTTTCCATCCAGGGAGGACCCGGCTTGGCAGTTCGGGCTGGACTGTTTCCATGTCGAGCAGGGTCAAGACTGATTTGCATATGGCTTGGTCCAAACTGGGGTGGCATAGTGAGCAAAAAAATACGATGGATTTAACCCAGATCTCTTGACTAGGAGAGAATGTTTGATTTATTTCAGCATTCTGTCCTTCATTTATTGCCGCAGTACTTTTAGAAATTTGGCATTTTTCTGCCAGAAGCCTCGAATAGCCCTTACATAGATAATCCTCAATTGTCACCTGCCAGCCTATTGAGAGGTGTGAATGGCTCCCTGGAAAGGGAACAAAAGACCCTAGGCTGGGAGGAAGTGTCCTCCCGACATGGTGGCCTGGGGATGTGCCCACAAACTGCACAAGCTTCAAAGGTGCAGCCCCTGCCACAGGCACCTGTAACTCACACCTAGGCCTGCCCCTGCCATTGTCCAAAGTTACCAGAGTTAAGTTATGTTATGTTAATTCTATTTAATATAGCACGCAAATTACCCGGGGGCATCTCGGCGCTGTCGTGGAAACAAGATTGGGGGAAGGGAAAAGAGGTTCAGAATAGATGCGATTTGAGTAGTTTCCTGAATTTACAGTAGTTTGCACTTGAGCGGACTTGAAGAGGAAGCTTATTCCAATACAAGGGGGCGATGTAAGAAAAAGCCTTTCCACCACTGCGGATTTGACTAATGCGGGGAACACATAGTAAGGCTTTATCGAAAGATCTAAGATCACGGCCGGGTGTGTATACTTCTTTTTTTTAAAGATATGATAGGCCTTTCCCTTTTAAGGGATTATATGTAAGGCAGCAGATCTTAAATTAAGAACGTTTCTTCATTGACAGCCAGTGTAGTTCTTTCAGCAGAGGGGCAGAGGAAGTACCAGAAGGGCGATTACGAACGAGCCTGACTGGAGTATTTTGAACGACCTGAAGTTTGGCAGCTAAAGTTTCACTAGTATTTGCCAAAAGGGAGTTACCATAAACTAGTCTGCTTATTACTAAGGCTTGGACAAGAGTTCTGTGGGCAGAGGTAAGAAGGTAGGGGAATATTCTGCGCAAAAAGCACAGGTTGTGATAGCATATTCCGATGGTAGCCAAGATGTGCTCTTTCATCGTTAAGGCTTGATCTAGTTTCATCCCCAAATTCTTTACTGCTTGTTTAGGCATGGGAATGGCACCCAGTTGGTGAGGCCACTAATCGTCAGTCCAGATAGAAGAGGCTTTGCCAAGCAGCATGATCTCCATCTTATCTGCATTCAATTGGGGATAGTTCTCATTCATCTAGTCGGAGATGACTAACATACCGAAGGCAAAACGCTTTTTAGTCGCTATCAGATAATGGTCAAACGTAAACATCAACTGGGTGTCATCCGCGTATGAGATTATTTCAAAGCCAAAGCGCTTTGCAATCCCGGCCAAGGGAGCCATGTAGATATTAAACAAAGTAGGGCTAAGGCACGAGCCCTTCGGAACACCCTTGTTTAGGGTTGTCTTGAGTGAAGCGTAAGGGCCCAGGATGACAGTTTGATGTCTATCTGTCAAAAAATGGTGGAGCCTTTTGAGTGCCAGGCCCTGTATGCTGATCGCTTGTAGCCTTTCCAGCATCCTTGTATGAGAGATTGTATCAAAGGCAAAAGAAAGGTCTAATAGTACAAGCATAACTGGGTTGCCTACATCCAACCCCAGACGCAGGGAGTCTGTCACAGCCAGGAGCGTCATTTCCATGCTATGGCCGCGACGGAAGCCCGTTTGGGAGGGATCAAGAATTTGGTTGGATTCGAGGTAAGCACCCAGTTGTTTTTTAATTAGACTTTTGAGCTGTTTGCCTAGGAGAGGTAGCAAGGATATAGGGCCCTAATTACCCAGAGATTTTTGGTCCAGAGTAGGTTTTTTTATTTCATTGCTCTCATTCTGTCTCTACTTCCGTATTTCGTCCAAATATTCCTTTGCCTTTATTTCAGATGTGAAGACTCTCACTTTGCTGTTGTAGATTATTTTCAAGCGGGCTGGATTTAACAAATACGCCTCTGCCCCCTGCGCTTGACAAGGTTGGATCAGCTGTCTCAGGCACCAGCGTCTTTCCACAGTCACATGGCAAAAGTCGGGTCGAGTGAAAAAACGAGTGCTGCACTGAAAAGTGATCAGTGCAGCTACCTCTAATGATGGCAGCCACACTATTTACATTGTGTTTTTAATCCTGGCACTAGGAAGCAGCAATAAAACTTCGGTAGGCTTACCTCATAGCTAGTTTTATTCACTCGTTTTTTGCACCACTGTTTAGTTAGCACTGCACCACCCCACGCACACTTCTGCTCATACTGGGTTTTAGGTACCCCTCTCTTCATTTGAAAACATCCCTGAGGTCCTCCCTCGCAGCGAGGGGGTTGTAGACCGCGTCACAACTAGGTTCGTGACGCAAGGAGGTATCCCCATGATGAAGCATGACACCCTTGGTGTGTGAGGGAAACCGTCCTTAAAAGGGACGCCCCACAGGTGGACAGTACCGTTTCTTCCATTTTTATCTCTTTGGGACAACCACTCTTTTTTTCTCTCCTTGACCCGAGGGCAATGTGTGTTTTTTGACTATTCAATGGAGGGAGGCAGCTTTTCTTGGAAGTAGAAAAAAGATTATTATGACGAACTTAAGGATAGCCTCGATTAACATTTGTGGCTTAAACAATGATGGAAAACGACGTAGGGTTGCAGAAGATTTGAAAATGCTGCAGTCTGACATTGTTTGTCTCCAGGAGACGCATAATATGGGTGCGGGAAAAAAAGTCTTAGACCAATTAGGGTATAATCCCATAGCACATACCACACAGGGCACTAGAACTAGAGGGGTTTCTATCCTAACTCGGGGAAAAGAGATTGTCTGCAAGAAGCAACTGGCCAACAAATACGGGCGCTGGGTTATTGTAGAGGTACATATTTCTGCATTCTCATTCACCCTGTGCTCAATATACGGGCCAACGGGGGACGACCCTGAGGTCTTTAAGTTCTTGAATCTGGAACTAGCAGCATGGCCGACCCCGATTATAATGTGTGGTGATCTGAATATTAATGGGATCGGTGTGAGGTGGGGTGGCAGCCCGGGATCATATAAAAGCTGGAAGCCCAGGTTCTATAGGGCTCTGTCCCACTTAGAGGAAGGGAATGGGCTATTAGATGTATGGAGAAATTTAAAAAAGACAAACCCCAGTTCTCGAAGTACCTATTTTTCGGCTCCTCACAGAACAGTTGCCCGGTTGGATTACTTTTTTGTTTCTCAGTGTTTAATTGGGAAATGCTGCATTGAAGAATTTCACCGAGTAATGTCAGACCACAGACCCCTAGTCATAGGGATTTTGCAGATTGGGGCGGAGAGGGCACAACAGAACTGGACCTTTGAAAGGGGGCTGTTAGTGGACAGGTGGTAGATTGCCCATATGAAAAAATGGATAGAAGAGTTCCTGGGACACAATAGAGGGAGTGCCCGAATTGGTATGCTCTGGGATGCCTTGAAGGCAGGCATCCGTGGAGAGACACTAAGTTTTAGCCTACATCGCTCCAAAAAACAACATCAGCAACTAACTGAACTATACCAAAGTTTGAGAGTAATTGAAGAAGAACTAGTTAGAGCAAAAGAGGCTGGAGAGAATATGGCGGGTATATTGAACAGGCTTGCCCTAGCTAAAGCAGCAATAGGTGACGTAGTTATAGCCAAGGTTACAGAGAAATATATGATACGAAGGGAGGAATGCTATGAGTGCAGTGAACGGGCAGGACGTATATTGGCAATGCGTACTAGACAGAAAAATGTGCGGAACGAGATAACAGCAATTTAGAATGAGAATGGGAATCTGGTCACCACAGCTCTGGGAATCGGAGGAATTTCACAGGTTTTATATGAAATTATATGATTCTGAGAAGGACAGCGAGGATAGCGGGTAGAATGAAATTAGTGAATCTCTAGCTTCTGACGGTTGTGAGAAATTCTCCTCGGAGGACCAGGAAGTTCTGGTAGCTGCCTTTTTACCCGATGAAATATTCAGAGCGCTTAGTGAGCTTGCAGCAGGAAAAGCCGCAGGGCCAGACCGAATTCCGCTTGAGTTTTATAAAGTTTTTGGCCCTCTCTCGGGGCAGATTTCTCAAACATGCTCTGTCAGGTACAAACGGGGGAGCCTCCCCCAGAATCCTGGGCACAAGCTAGTATAGTGGTATTCTTGAGGAAGGGAAAGCCAGCCGTAGACCCATGCTCATATCGACCAATTACGCTGATGAATGCGGATACCAAAATATATTAAAATGTTTTGGCGAATCGTTTGAGCCCGGTTATTGGACGAGTCATCTCGCCCAGACAGCACGGATTCATACCTGGGAGGGAGACCATAGATCATGTCAGAAGAGTCATCACGCTTTTTGATGCTGCGTCAGTCACAGGAGACCCTATGGCACTTATATTATTAGATGCAGAGAAAGCATTTGATAGGGTCTCCTGGGACTTTCTGTGGGCAGCACTTGAACGGCTGGGGGTTGGAGTGGATTTTATTAAAGCCCTATGCATATTGTATGCCTCTCCTACAGCTAGACTCGTACTGGCAGGAGGACAAATGGAGGAATTTAAGATAAAGAGGGGGACCAGACAGGGCTGCCCCAATTCTCCATTATTCTTTGCCTGTTATATCGACCCTCTAATTCGCCGGATCGATGCCAACCCCGGGATAAAACCTATAAGCTTTCATGGGTTCGAAACCAAGATCTTAGGCTATGCAGATGATTTAGCGGCCACTACACAATTACCGGAGTCAGCATTGGTAGAAATAACAAAATAAACACTGGACTTTGGGAAAATATCGGGGTACTCACTCAAACAACATAAAACCCAAATTATAATTAACGAATATCTTGGGCTCAACGACCCTCGGGTCACTCAGTCGACAACGTATTTAGGGGTAAATATCTCATCCAATATAGGGCAAATCGTGGAGTTGAATCTAGCCCCGGTCATTCAGAAGGGATCACAGGATTTTGCCCAGCTGAATAATCTCCACTTATCATTGATACGTCGCTGTAATGTGGTGAAAATTATTTTTTTTGCCTAAAGTTTTATTCTTTTTCAGATCAATACCTCTGATATTCGAGACAGTGTGGTTTAAAAAGTTGGATGGGATGGTAAATAGATTTATATGGGCATACCGTAAGACAAGGCGGTCCCTGAAGTTCATGTCTCCCCCAGGGAGAGAGCAGGATTCTCGGTCCCAGACTTCAGATTATATCACCTAGCATCAGCCCTGCAATATATGTGTGGATTAGTTGTGGGAAACCCCTTTGATCCCTGAAATCAGGGGAGGGTACCAGATATCTATGAGTTACTAGTAGGAAAAGATGCCAAAAACTTTTACTTAAGGTTTACCGAGCCTAGTTACTACAAGAAGGTGAGATTTAAGACTTCAGTAGCAGCAGGTCAGGTGTGGAAGACGATAAAAAGAAAGATGGGGGAAGGGAGAATAAATTATTATACCCCCCCTATGCATGAATCTAGCACTACCAATAGTCTTTCACAATAATACAATGAAACGGTGGAAGGGCTTAAGTGTAGACGTGATTGCGGACTTAGTTGATGTAACTGGATTCAGGTCATTTTCAGAGATACTAGATAGATATGGGGTAGACAGGAAAGATTTTTTCAAATATTTACAGGTACGTAGTTACTGGGGGAAGAAAACAGGGGGCCCAAATGGGTTAGCCAAGAATACCATGATTGATAGGCTAAGGGACGAAGAAGGGTGTACCATCAGTAGAATCTATAGCGAGTTGATCGCCATGCAGCCAGATGACCTAGAGAGACGGAACGAAAAATGGGACCAAAGGCTTGGGATAAAAGGATCCGGTTGCCTCGATTCCTTAGACAAGGGACACAATATACTCTGTTCATCAAAACTACAGGCGCAGCACTTAAAAACAATTTTAGATTTTTACTATACGCCAGACAAAATAGCAAAGTGGGGGGGATCTGTGGGTATTAGTTGCCCCCATTGCCAAGCCGCCAGGGCAGATGTGGTGCATATTTTTTCGACCTGCCCACGGCTGGATGTCCTTAAGAAAGATATAGAACAGTTCCTAGAGCTAACCCTGAAGGTGAATGTGGTTTTAACCCCCGAAGTAATGCTACTGTGGTTAAGTAGCTCAGAATCAGATGGTACCCAACAATACTTTATGTTCCTGGCGATGGCAGTGGTTAAAATCTGTATCGCCACAGCTTGGTTAGACCCGGTGGCCCAATCCTTTTCGCAATGGCTTGCCCGGCTCCTCTCCACTTTTAATTTGGAGAAAGGAATCTATGAAAGAAAAGGCCGAAAGGCCCAAAAACTGGGAAAAACAATATGGGCTCCAATCTATCGGTGGAAGGCGGAGGTTGGGGGTCCCTGAAATAATAATGAATTAAAATTTTGAATATGAAAACAATGCTGCTATTAATGTATAAGTTTTTACCCCAATGCTTATTTTATCTCTAAGAAATCTCTCGGAATAATCGTCTGTAAATGTAATAATGAATTGAAAATATTGTGTATGAACGTAATGCTGCTACTAAATGTACCCAATGTGTATTTTATCACTATGTAATGTCTCTGAATAATTGTCTGTATATGAATTTATTTATGTGCCCCGCTCAAAAATATCTCAATAAAAATATTTAAAAAAATAAAAAAACAAAGTAGTTTTTTTTTAAAATGGGCCGTACACATGCCGCCTTCCATTCAGGCGGGATAGTGCCTGTTTTGACCAAACAGTTAAAGATCTCTAGAATCACCGGGGCACAAAGGTTGGCCAGCAAGGATATTATTTTAGGAGGGCAAATGTCCAAAGGAGAGCCAGACTTCGCTGACACCAAAGAACTACGGATTTCCTCCATAGTGAAGGGCTGTCTAATGTGTAAGGAGTATCCTTTAACTGATCTGCATCGGGAGTAGTGATCCCTGTTTCCTGAGGGAAGGGAATATTAAATGTTGTGTAGATGTGGGAGATTTTCTCCTGAAAAAAAATTGGCCAGTGAATCGCAGAGTTTCTGGGATTCAGAAGGAGACTGAGTACACGCCTGAGGGGTGGTAAAATCATGAACAATATTATAAAAGGGCTTATGGGGAGTTGCCCGCCAGTTCTATTTGATTGATAATAAAACTACGCCTGGCAGTTTTTATATTATGGTGATAGCAGGACAAGGCTTGCTTCTACAGATCCTTATCTTGAGGCTCTTTGCTTCCGCGCCAGCACCTCTCTGGGTTCTTGCACTTTGATTTTTCTAATTTTAGATCGGGCAAGAACCAGAGGGCCGAAGGTCGGCAAATGGTGGAATAATAATTTTTATAAGGGACAGTTGCATCAAGCGCTACCGTTAGAGCAAAGTTGAAGGACTCCAATAGTTCAGAGACCTCAGGATTCCTTTGCGGCAAGCTGGGGTGAAAAGCTTCCCTGAAAGCTTCAGGAGTAAGTTTATGCCACAGTCTAAAGGCATCAAGTGGCAATCTGCTGTTTCTTTTTGTAATGGAGGGATGAAGGGACTGAACGTGAAAAGTGATTAAAAATGGTCAGCCCATGTAAGGGGAAGTGGTACCTTACAATCCAAAAGTTCAATGTTAGAGAATAGTAGATCAAGTGAATGGCGAGGTATGTCCGTAGGGCCTCTGACTCTTTGGGGGAGTCCTAGTGTTTCGAGGTCCGTTAATAGCTTCATCACTTCTGAATTGGTGTGATCTTCCACATGGAAATTAAAGTCACCTAGGAGAAGAAATTTATTTGAGGCTAAGACATGGGTGGCTATTTCTTCTACCAGCTGTTGACTGAAATTAGCCTTACGTCCTGAGGGGGGCGATAGATCAGAGCTCCGTTCCAACTATTGGTTGCAGAGAGTTTTATCTTAAAGATACCTAACTCCATTGAGTCAGAAATGGTAGTTGTGATCCATGTTACATTGATTGTGTTTTTCCACCCATTTTTAATCCTCAATCGAGTTTAATTAGTTTATAGTTGTCCGGAATAGCTAGCGTGATGGCTGGAAGGTTGGAGGGATTTAACCATGTTTCTGTCAGGAACCAAATGTCCGGTGACTGAGAGGTGATAAATCCTATATCTTAGTCGCGTGCTTAGCTAATGACCTTTCGTTACAGAGAAGACTTTTTGGGTCATTCTTGATTAGTGTGGGGCTGGTGTCATTCCCTATAAAGTTCTCTGAATCAATGTTGTTTTGAAAAATGACAATTATAACAGGCCACCGGGCCCTCTAGGGTGTGGGGATAACAATTGGTACATAGGAGTTGTTGTGATGCACTGGCATTAGTCTGCGCTCTCAGTTGGTTCAAGGTAGCCACTGAGGGATAATAACGATGGGTACTACTACTTTTTTCCCTAGGAGAACCAGGGGTCCTGGCTCCTGGCAACGTCCAGGCGTGGACAGGCGCAGAGGGGCTTTCCTTTGGCGCGCCAGCGGCACGTCCGGCCCGGCATCGGTTTTATGGCCGTGTGCACTAAAGTACTACAGTGCTAACCGCGGCCTCACTGGAAGTAGGTCCAAAGCTTTCTCCGCACAATCAGCACAGAGCTGCAGCGGACCGGAAAGCAAAGACTCTGTGGGTACAACGTGGGGAAAAGGCGTTCCAGAGCGGTTATTTGAAAGCAGTAAGTGCAAGGAATAAAAGCATTAAACAAAGAATGTATAAGAGCAGTGGTAGACAGCGGGTTCTGTGCAAGTAATTAACAGAAGTATTCAATTGACCTGGAATTCAATACAGCATGGGCAGAATAAAACATCTAGCAACTAGGTGTGACCTTGCGAAAGGTAACAATTACATACAAACGAGTCCTGATCTTGATCCGCTGCACATCCGGCCCGGCATCGGTTTTATGGCCACGTGCACTAAAGCACTAGGGGGGTCATTACGATGTAGGGCGGATCGCCACCGCCCGCATGGCGGTGGCGATCCACCCTACATTACCCTCCGCCCGCCACCCATTTCCCCCCGCCTTATTAGTATGGCGGGGGGACCCCGGCGGACGGAAAGACCGTCCGCCGGTTTTCCGCCGGTCGACCAGTCGACCGGGCGGAAAGGGGCTAGATATGGTGGCGGTGTCTGCTAGACACCGCCATCCATATTAGCATGGGTGCGGAAGCAGCCTTTCCGTGGCGGCGATGCCGCCACGGAAAGGCATGCGGAGTTCGCTGTTGGGGGCCCATTGCGGGCCCCCGGATTGTTGGGGGGGGTGGGGGGTGCACATGGGGGGTACCTATGGTACCCCCCTACAGTTCCATGGACAAGGTGGCAGGCACCGCGCGGTGCCTGTCACCTTGTGCATGACAATGCACACAGTGCATTCCCAGCATTGTGGCGGGCGGTGCTGTGAGCACCACCCGCCACAATGCTGGGAGTGGAGGATGCCACCGCCACGGTGGCAGTGGCATCCTAATCGCCGGTGCGGGACCGCCACACCACTGGTGGCCGGTCCCAGCACCGCTAGGGTGGCGGGCGGACGAAAGTCCGCCCGCCATCCTAATAGGCCCCTAGATTGCTAACCGCGGCCCCACCGGAAGTAGGTCCAAAAGCTTTCTCCGCACAATCAGTACAGAGCTGAGGCGGACTGGAAAGCAATGGCTCCGTGGGTACAACACGGGGAAAAGGTGTTGCAGAGCGGTTATTTAAAAGCAGTAAGCAGAAGGAATAAAAGCAGTAAAAAAAGTATAAGAGCAGTGGGAGACAGCGCGTACTGTGCAAGTAATGAACAGAAGTATTCAATTGGCCTGGAATTCAATATGGCATGGGCAGAATAAAACATCAAGCAGCTGGGTGTGACCTTGCAAAAGGTAACAATTACATACAAGCGAGTCCTGATCTTGATCTGAACCAATCCCAGTGGGGGTAAAACCTGTCCCAGATCCGGTCTTGTAGTGGGAGTTCCTCATTTCCATAGACACATCAGGAGTGTGCTCGAGCTCTCACAATGGGAGTAAAGGTTCTTCCATGTTGGATTTCGGCAGAGCAGGGCAATGTGGTGTTCTTTAGGGCCAGCCCCCCAGGAAAAGATGTCAAAGTTAGTGGGTTGCCACTGGGCACTTTATTGGTTAGGGAGTGACCCCTCACCTACAAGTTACTGGCAGGCATAAAGGTGGCACACCTGGATACCTTCTTCAGAACACTTCTGGACCTGTGAAAGACAAAATAAGGACTGCATCTGCCAAACCTGTGATTTCAGAAAGGGGACTTCACCTACTATAAGCTGTGAAGAGGGACCCCAAGGGCTAGACCTGCTCCCACTTGATTCCAGCACAGAAGAATACTCTCCAAGGGCTAATTCGCTAGCCTCCTTTTATTCTACAGGGACACACAAAACTGATGAACCCAGCTGACCACTTCCAACTGAAGTTGCCCAAGACCTGGCTGGTGGCTTCCCTTGGAATGAACCCTGACCCCCAAGTGGTGTCCGTATGGTCCTGGGTCCCTTGAATAAGTATGAGAGTGACACACTTGCCTAATCCTAAAAGACATAGACACTTTTTTGAGAATTTGTTCCTAAAGAACCAGAGGCTACCACCTGACCTCCACTAAGCAGCAGTTGATGACGTTGCACTACCAGTCAGGCTCAACTTGCTGGTTTGCCCGGCTGAAAGGATCCTGACTTCCAAAATGTTTTCTAAGTCCGAAGGTAGAAATCTTCACTGATTCGAGGAGTCAAAAGTCTCTGGATGGCGAGGAAGTTTACATGGGTGCAAATTTTTCCTGCTCAGAGCTTTCATGCCAAAAGTCAATGGCTTCACTGGGATTTTGTACAACGGTTTCCGGCCTCGTGGAAAGTATCTCAGCCACAGCCTGCTGCCTTGCCACGCTGAGGAGTTTCGACTTCCATGCCAGAGACTAAGGGCCTGATTTATTATTTTGCAGACAGCGTGTCGTTTCGCCAAGGGGATGTAGTAACTTACTAAGTCCCCATGGTGGAGGGACCGTCTCCCAAATTTATAAATGACCGCCAAGCATACAGTCATTTACAATGCATTGGCAGGAACTGCCGGCAGAACAGTTCCTGCCAGTGTATTTAGCTGATTGGTGCAGCCCTGCACCAACAGTTTTCTTTTTATTTTCAAAAAGAAAATCCTGAAACTGGATTTCCTTTTTGCAACTAAAGAGTGCACAGCTTCTCTTGTCATGGGAATCATCTCCCATGGTGGGGGCGGGGGGGCGACATTATCAGCACTTTACTCTCCCACACCGCCAAGGTTTAACTGGCGGTGAAGGATAGTAAAAACATTTCTATATGTCCACCCACCCTGATTGGATGGGCGGACATATAGCCATTTCTCCACCGGCCCTTACTCTGATGGAAAAGTTTTGGTATGGCAGTGACAGAGTAGTCACCGCTGTAGCCAAACCAATGGTCCGCCCGCATTTAAATCAGGTGGGCGGACAACTATGTTGTTGGTCTGTCGCAATGAAGTATCGTTACTGCCAACATATAAATCAAGCCCTAAGTCAGAAGGTGATACTTTCCACCAGACCAAACTTGGTCCCTGTATCCGAGCCACAGTACACACTATTTGGCACTAGAACTATCCAAAACTTTGAAAAATCATTTCTCCTGTTCTCTACCCGTTTTTGTAGCTTTGGTGTTTATTTGCTCATTACATTTTCTCTGTTGTTATAAATTGGAGTGGGGTTTTTATTGTGTTGTGTTTTCTACTTTTTAACTGTTTCTGTACTGATAAATGCTTTACACATCTCTCCTAAGTTAGGCCTGTCTACTCTGTGCTACAGCTACCAATGGTTAAACTCAGGTTTACATTTTTGAGTCCTAACTGGAACTACTAAGGAACAATGCTATTATTACTTGAAGAGGGCTACCTCCACTCCAACTTATATATCCACTTTCTGACAGATACTAATGAAAACAGAACCAATAGGTGTCACAAAGACAGTCACGAGAAGTAAACGTATGTTGGCATGTTACTGGGGATATGTGTGGAACTAGAGGTACCTTTGAAACTTCGATTTCACTTTACAGTCACTTGTTAGTCCCAACAATTTCCTTCCATTCCCCACTCTCCTGTCTGGGTTCAATGTCACAGTACTGTCATCCAGCCAAAGTTTGCGTGGCTCTTTGGCAGACTTAGCAAGTTTCTCCTGGTTACTGCTCAAGAAAATGACAAGGGGGGGTTTGTGCCCATTACCGAAACTCTGGAACTCTAAGAATTCTCTCGGTCTCCACTGGTGTGGGACCCGAGGCTTCTGTTCAGGAAATCTTGGCACATATCTGGAAGTTTATGTCCCATTTTTATAACCAAGTTGTAGACAGACTTTGTGTATTCCACCAGTTTATATCTGTGAATTAATCTGGGATGGTCTGCCCTTTTGTGATTGCCACACATACTTGACCAGTCATGGCCTTTGTACAGGTGTAAGCAGAGGGCTGGGGTGAAGCTGAAAGCCTCCTTCAAGGAGAAAGCCAAAAAGGCACAAAAGACATGCAGGCTGTCCCAGTAAACTACCTGTTACCTATAAGAGGTAGCCCTTACAGAGAACAAAGGTCCAAGAAAGGGCAGGTAGAAGCTCCAGGACTTCAAAGAAACTCACTAACTCCTATCCTAAACACCGTCCAGTCTGTCTCACTAAAAAGATCTCTGGAATGTCTAAAAGGGTCTTCCATATCACACCAGCGGTCTGGTCTCTCTCTAGACCTCCATCTTAGGTACAAGAAAAACATAAATGAAAGAAGAGGAAATAGAAATGTAAAGTCTGAGCTGATCGGTATATTACCCTGTCTGGTGCACTTGCATCAGGATCCCTTCTTCAGACGTTTCCTGAACCACTTGTCAATAAGTTCAAATCTCAGATTTATGGTAATCTGCAGTGTTGGGACTCACCTCCCAGAGATCTGCCTTCTTGTTTCATCTTGTTGAAGGGTAATTGGTTGATCAGGTGAGTGTACACCAGGCACGCCTGGTTTTAAGGGGCAAAGTGGACGTTGCCCCCCAACAATAAAGAAAACAAAACACGGAGTTGCTTTAAAAGGCTTTGTGGTGGTTTGTTTCATGTAATACCTAAGCAGAAACTCATTTTTTTATTAACAGCTGGAAAAGTGAACACAGCTGCGCATGTGCCACCTGGGTAAGAGGTTACTTGCCCTAGAAGCACAAGGCAGTGTTGTGTCGTCAGAGTGGTGGGCGTGGCATTTTTCAATGCCATTGTATTTCCTTCATTCTGGGAGTTAAAGGTCTCCAACCTTGGGCGTGGTTCACTTAGCACCAGATACAACACAGGCAGGGCTGACTAGGTGTCAGCAAACATACGAGCCACTCCCAACCTCATGCTGGTATGCTTTTGTTTCACAGAGGATGGGCTGGAGGAGGGGCCCGCAATTGATACATGTGAGGGAAAAAGTAACGGGTGAAGCCCATATTGTTCTCTGCAGAGTGCAGCTTTATCTTAACATAGTGCGCTTTGCTCCTGCCACGCTCATTGCATCAAGCAGTAGGACTCCACAGGTATTAGCAGTTGTGGCCAGCATGGCTCGCGGGTGTGGGGGTGGGTGCGGGGGCAGGGAGGTCGCGCGGGGGTGAGCATAATTAAAAGAATTCCTTACCTTGAGGCCAAGTCCTGCGTCTTCACTGCTCCTGCTCTCCTGCCTCCGACTCTGACAGGAACAGGAAGCAGGCAGCCAAGCTCCCTCCCCTAAGCAAATCACAACACTGCAATGTAGCGTTGTGATTGGTCTGAGCGCCATGACACAGCGCTCAGCCAGGGGCTGGGGGGGTGGGCATGTTCTCCATGCAGGCTGTAATGCAGCCTGCATGGAGAACGAGGAAAGTGCGCATGACTGGTTTGGGCGGCCCGAGAGGGCCGACCAAACAGTCATTGCACACTTAGGAGTGGGCAAACCACTCCTCCCCTGTCCTGCTCCGTTAGCAGAGCAGCCCCGCCAGCCCACAAAGGAAACATAAAATGGTAATAACTGAAAGTTCTTACCATTTTATGTTTTTGCTTCTCGCGCTGCGAGAAAGCAGTGGGGTGACGCTCCTCCGCCATAGCGGAGGAGCCGCCACTGGGTATTAGTGCTTCCCAATGCTCACCCTTTTAAAGCTGCAAGAACCTTTGTGGATTGAAACCAGGCCGCATGTCTCTATTGATTAGCTGGCTGCCTTGTGGGAGAGCTAGGCGTCTGCATTAGGTAGGTAAAAATACCTGCATGGCTAGCAGTTAAAATGTTGTGCACATTCAGAGAGAAGTCAAAAGCAGGCAGCAATTACACAAGCCTTAGCTGTTTTCATAGACATATGCAGAGTACATGCATTGTCGTTTGTTGTGCAAATTAAATTCCATTTCACTGGGCCATCTCTCTTATCTTACCCAAGTGATATACATTGTTTAGTTAAAGTTTGAGAGTCAAATGGACCATGCTGATGCCCAGTGGCACACTGACCTCTTGTACTGAAACAAAATGATGGAATCAGTGCTGGATTGGGACACACGCATGTCTTTATCTTCTGCCATCCAAAGTAAGCCTAACAATGTCCTGGCCTCCCTGCACCTATGCCAAGACAATGAAAAAGAAGCTGGCACGGATCACTGATACAACATCGACTCTCATAACATCGAACAACAGAATTATCGAGTCAACAATATCGTAAACAAAAATATCGACACACAATACACATAATAGAAATAACACTAATATCGATAAAAAAATATCGTTTACATAAATCTCAATGACTAAAATATCGACGACAAAAATATAGAACACAAAAATATCAATAACATTAAAATAAAATTAAACATCAAAAATATCGATACAAACAATATCGACAACACAAACATCGATAAAATACATAACTATATCGAAAATAAAATTTAAACATAAAAAAATGCTATTTACAATGATAAAATAAAATAACATATACCAATTAATTTAAATAAACAATCAAATTAATTAAGAATTAACCACATTAATTGAAACAAATAAATTAAATATACAAAAACAAATTAATAAACAATATAACATAAAAAATAAATCAAAAGTAACGAGCATAAACAAACATAAATATATATAATATATAAAAAAATATAAAACATTTATGGACATATACAATTAAATAACAACAATAAACAAAAAAAACAACAAAAAAAAATAAACATAATAAACATTAAATAAACTACAAAGTAACAGCTAAAAAATGCTATCTCAACCAATAAATTTAAAACACACAAACACAAACAAATAGAAAACTCTTAACTAATTAAACAAACACTATAAAAACAATCAAATAATTAAAATAAAATTTACCGTATAACGGACGACCACAGAGGAAGAGCGCACGTTCAAGAAAGAGAAGACAAAATGAAAAACAACTACGCCAAAACTACTCCAAACATCCCGCAATAAAGGTAAGCACAAAACTTTATAACTAAATACATTTTAAAAACTTGTAAAGTATTATAACATAATTTCCTTTATATATAACAGATTCAATATCTCTAAAATTGCTTCTAGAAAATTCAACACAAAGATTTACGTGCACAACAACAAGAAAATATAAGACAAAGGGGCCGATTACGATGGCGGTTGTTGGCACCTCCGCGGTGCTGGAAAACGTCCATTTACTCACTCCTGCGGCGGTCCTCGTGTCCGCCATATTACAATGGGCAAAGAAAGCTCATTTCCCGTCCGTCGCGGAGCTTCCGGACCCACTAGATTTTTCGTTCCGCAACGGTGGCGGAGGTAGCCAATAGAGAAAGACCGCTGTGCGGAATGACGTTACGACTGCCGGACAAATCACGATGCCTCAAACAGCCCATCAGAATGCAGCGGAGAAACCAGCCACCCGGAGACGGCAGAAGCACAACTGCGGAGATAGAAACTCGAATCCGAGACACCTCCACACGTTCCTGGCCGCCATGGATCCAGCTCTGCAAGCCCTTCCGCTGCTGTACCTCATCCACTATCAGCAGATAAGACGCCGTCGCGGTCAACACCGCAGGTAAGTCAACAACACATCCCCGCATACAACCTCAACACACAACTGTCACGCTGAAATACGTGTCCTGTCTACATCAGACAGCCTGGTTGAGACAGGAACATATCCCCCAGTGTAAGCACATATGTCCTGCACGTCACAAATTGACACCTCTGCATCAGGGTCACCCATCACCATAGAAATAACTGCAACTAGCCCAGTTGTGCCGGTCATTTCACAGCAGCGGTGAAGCCGCGGGAAAACCTGCCCACAATGTAGTATGAGTCCAGGACATTGTCCCAGACAAGCAAGACCAACATCACAACATCCACACCACATGTAACATAAAAGAAGCACCACTCAGCACAACATATCTTCAGCAAGAAGTCATGTGCAGGGACACTGTCTAGAGTGACATCTCATTAGGATCATCTTCAAATGTATAGTAACATGAGTGTAGGGTGAAGCAAGAGTCCCTCCAAAATGACTATAGTCATCATTGCACACAAATAAGGGTCAGTCCACATACAATGTGGAACAGAGGAGGGCAGACCAAGTAGGGTGTGTATGTGTATTTCACAGTAGGCCAACAAGGTGTTGGAATGAGTCAGTGAGCCCAGGTAGATGACACATCATATTAGACACCACTGCCACACAATCACAGATCACCACAGCCCCCAAGCAGACATTGATAGGCCCATCACATACAATGGCAGACCATATCACAAAATGACAGCCCATATCATGCAACACAGTGAGAAATTCCTGACTCAAACAGCAAACTCAAAGTAAGCACCACTGTGCATTTGACTCACAAGTGTACTGCTGCAATAAATGACACCATGTGAGTATGTCCAGTACATCAACAACACTGACTACACTGCCAACTCACAGAACACCTACACACCATCACTCCACCTCAACAAAGGGAGCACCAACTACGAAGTAGTGAATGAATGCCAAAGTGTCAGGAAGACTCCATCTTGACAGCAGGAAACTCTGACCTGAGACTCAGGACAACCCTCCTCCTACTCACACCTGCCTTACACTCATGTGAATCAAAGTGAGTAATTTAAGAAATGAAGAGTCACTGTGCAGATTTACAACCATGGAACTGTTCACACTGCATGTGAAGTCCTTCAGACAGCTCACACACCGAAACTTAGCCTCATACACATACCATAAGTCAGCAGCAATGTATGACAATAACTAAACTAGCCTAAAGTTGCATGCACAGTGCATGAAAAACATGGAGATATCTCAGATAGCATTTGTACATGATATGCAAGAGGTGCAACATATCACACTACACCTAGGCCATCAAATCAGACATGGGTGGCACAGTGATCGAAATTGAACTAAAGTAACATCTGTGCAATATCCCTGTGATACAGCAATGCAAGCTATGCATTGGCCCAGGAATAATAGGAACGGTCATAAGCCATACAGTGACCAGCCCCACATCTGTGTCAACTCCCTTGACATGTGTATGCCACCAGCACAACACTCATGGCTCATTGTCACACTCCCTGACTGTCAAACCCAAGTATGACCTTCGCACATACCCCTCATCTACCCATCTCACACCTTCACTATTCCACACATGTGAGAAACACAGATAAATGTGTAAATAAGGTCCTGTGAGTTTCCTGATAACCAATGCCACACCCTGGTGTGTATCTACAAATGTCAGAATACCACTCAGGGATGTCTGAACCAATGCTGTTCAAAAACCAATTGCCAAACACATGTCTCACAAACAACATCCAAAGAAGTCCAACAAGCTCAGCCATGTGTAGGCAAACAGTGGATAGGCAATGTGACCCTAGACAGCACAGGAATAGATAACATTTTTACTCTGGCCAACTGCACAGACACCATCGACCAACCCAATCAAAAAATACATGATCAAATGCCAATCATGAACACTAACTGTGTGCAATAGGACAAAGCTGCTAACACAGACATAGACACTCCACCAGTTACCAAGTGAGCATGGTGTCAATGTGTAGCACAAGCATGCACATGCACACTCCTGACAAGTGACTGCTCAAATATAGGAGGCCATAGCACAATTGTGCACTCAAAACAAGCTAATGAACAAGACTACACATTGCTGCATGTGACATTCACACAAGAAATGCACACTACAAATTCAACACACTTCTGAATGTATTCCAATACACAAACTCCTCACACACAATGTCATGCAAATATAACATTACACAAACATGGACCTGTCAGAGGAAAGAGCCAACACAGGCCAAAGACTGCATCCATCAACAACAAATACACAACATATGCGCATACAAAATCATCACATAGCAAACTCAGCTGAACATCAGGGGGACTCACACCAGGCAAGGACAAGGCAACATACACTGACAGCAGTGCATGCACAGTAAGCAGTGTGTGTGAACGCCAACAAAACCAGTATCACAGATTTCTGAGTGCTCCACCATGAACTTCAACACCACAAATCATCACAGGGCACAGATCACATTACACTCAGGATGGGTAGCAGTACCTCAGCAAACACACATACACTTTAGCTATCACCTACTGCTGCACAACTCTGGAAAACACAGATGCATGGAACATGACTAGAGGACTGTGCTGGTTAAACATCTGCACTGTACATGAGCAACCATGACTGCAATCAAGTAGAAGAAAATAGCACATAACAAATTGTGAAACAGTTCTGAGTGGAACATTGGTCCTTGACACAGATCATCCTCCCACAGTATAGTGTCACACTATGAAGTGGTGGGAAGGGTCACATACTGGCAAGGCATGGGGTGGAAGACATTAGACTGAAGTGGCGTCTACATCAGTATTGGACAGGTGAGGAGTGTACAGAGCAAAAACACATAGAGGAGTAACTCACAATGTGTGGCCATCAAAATCCCCCATTGGGGATGGTCTGACTCTCAATACCACATACTTGTCCAACAAATGTGTAAAGTGACAACAATGTATGAGAAACGTCACTTATAATGTCAGTTTGCCTGAGCAGGTCAGCACAGTGAGCACAAACGTAAGCAAGAGCCATGGCTGATCAACAAACCACAACACAGACATTGCAGTGAATCACTCTGCATACTCACAACTGACAGCGACAACAAGTAGGTGGACCCCAGGACTGCATGGTCATACCGACACACTGCACAGTGCTCAACCAACAACTCCTACATGTGCCCACTATCTAAAGCATGTGTCTGATAATGTAAACAAACAGGCACTCATTACCTGGATCATACATGTGTGTAGTTGTCGTGTTCAGGGACACATACACATCAACACTTCTGCCAATGACAGGCCAATCACACTGTATTACTACTCAAGTGCACACATTCAAATGTACCCATGTGACTATAAAGCCAGGCCTACACAAGATGACTACACATCCACACTGCTGTTCACACATCAAGATAGATCCCACAGATATGACGGAGTCTGTCCACCACGCAAGTTATCCTGTGAATAGAATTCCCTTCTGTTGTGGTACAGCATCCAAATATGACATGAGTACAAAATTGGAGACCTGACAATAGAATGATTAGGATAAGAGTAGATCATCACCGACAACCATCAGTGACCCCTCAAGCCTCTGAGTCAAGAAGCACAAAAGTGCCTGTAACCTCTGGAAACCTCTGAAAAAGAAAATCAAGTATATGCCAATGTGAATGTGGCATACAGAGCATGTGTCACATGAACATATACACATACATTGCACTGCATCATTAGCAAGGTCAGTGACAAAGTTCACAATATGAGTAACAGTCTTTATTACATAAACTCTGTATAGGCATCAAAAGTGCAAAACATTAAGGCTATTGGCCAGTCCAAATTTCAAGTCCGCACATGTGTGCATGAAAACTTGCACATCAAATAGGTAACACAGTCCACTGCCATGGGAATCACCACAGGTCAGGGACTTCGAATGGGCAGTCCAGGCACCGCTGTGGGAGAAATGGTGTGGGGAGGGGGACTTGGCTTCAACTTTGGCTTGAAGTTGAACTGGGAGGGGGCTGATTGTCGGGGCCAGTTGGAGGACTGGACCTGGGAGGGAGAGAACTGGCTGAGGTAGAGGGATCCATGGATGTGGGAGCCTGAGGGCTGCTTGGACTGGGTGGAGTGGTGGCACGGGAGGTGGAGACATGCTGTGTGGAGGCTTAGTGGCTGAGGGTGAATGTTGAGGGCTGGGTCTCAACTGTTTGGGGATGCGATATCCCACAAGTGTCTTGGCCGGAGTGAGAAGTGAGGTGGGCACAACAGCCTCACTCTTCCCCAAAGGTGTAGCAGGTGCAGGTGGCTTTCCACGTGGGGATTTGCTGGACCTGGTGGTACGCTGGGGGTGGCCTTGCCTTTTCCCCTGCATCCCATGTTGTTGATGTACACTCCCCACTTTGCTCTCTTGTCCATGCTTCACAGGGGTGTGGGTGGGAGTCGACATTTTGGGTGAACCTGCCTTTGGAATGTGTTGGGCTTAGTTGTGGCAGGCACCAGGTTCACTGCAGACAGGGAAAGTGTTTGTGTGTCCTTGGGATCAGGTGTGGGGATGGGAGTGCCCTTGGATGGTGATGTTTTGGAGGAATCTAATGTGGATGCATGCTTTTTTGCCATAGGTCCCTGAGTGTCCTGTGATGGGCTTTTTGTCTTGCGGTCATGTGTGCTTGTTTTGTGTTGTGGTGATGGTGTATGGTGTCTGGTACGCTTAGAGTGCTGAGGTTGTGTGCTGCGTGTGGATGACTGGGTGCCTGAGGGCTCTGGCTTGTGTGTACTCTGGTCAGGTGGGGCCACTGGCAGGGTGGTTGCCAAAGGGAGGAGCTGGACTGGGAGCTTGGGACTACTGAATGGCTGCTGTCACTGTGGAGAACAAAGACTGGACAGTTCGGTGTAGGCCACCCATGTCCGAATGAATGCCCTCCATGAACGCAACAACCTGTGACAACTTGTTGCCATGCTCTTGGAGGGCAATCAGGAGAGCAGTCTGACCCACACACAGCTGGTGCAAAATTTCTATGGCCTCCACACTGAGGCCAGCTGGGGAGACAGGGGCAGGGGCAGCGGTGCCTGGGGGAAGGAGACTCTACCCTTCTTAGGGCTGTGGGCACGGACAGCACTTGGGGGAGCATCCGGGAGGGTGGGCACTGGATGAGGTGTGGCGGAAGAAGATGCAAATCTGGAACTTCCGGTGCCCCCCAACATCGAGGAGTCACCACTGGACTGCGAAGATGTGGAGGTTGGTGTGTCCGGCCGGGAATCCTCCAGGGCACTCCTGTCCCCCTCTGAGGCGCTGGTCCCCTCAGTGTCACTGAACTCCTGTGTCCCAGTCATGCCAGTAGCTTCCCCAACGCTGTCGGGCCCCCATCCTTCCCTGCCCTTGGTAGATGCTGCAAGAGACAGAGACATAGGTTCAGTATAGTGCCATACTCACATACATCATATGCAATCAAAACTCCAATCCTGCAAATGAAACTCCCATGTTGAACTGCTCCATGTACTTTCAGCATATGCCACATTTATGCAATCATCAGCTGATGCATGGAAACATAGGCAGTGTCACACCGCGGGGGCCAGGTGGTGTGTTCCGCAATCCTGCATCTTTCAATTGTATCCAATGGCCGTGACCGCAGTGGCGGTGCATGCCTACCGCGAGTTTCAAAACTGTATTGCACTACCGCGATGGCGGTTCCCATTGGCTGCGATGACATTGGCATAGGCGGTGTCACACCGCGGGGGCAATGTGGTCTCTACCGCAATCCTGCATCTTTCAATTGTATCCAATGGCCGTGACCGCAGTGGCGGAGCACGCCTACTGCACCTATGGACACATTGTGCTATTGAATTGCCACTTGGCAATTTTCATCACTGATCACTATACATTTACACTATATTGTTGCACCTGGTTGGAAAGTAAAATGAGAGTGTGACATTTAACTCAATGATGCCCACACATGTCATGTCAGTATACATGAGTACATGTATTGGCATGTACTTCCTCACATGTCAAATATGATATTTGTGTGCATGTACACAGATTTGATGTGTAATGGAGTCTCATACTTGTGAACATGTCAATGTGTAAAATGACTACTCAACCCACAGTAATGATGGACTGACCACATAATGGGCCTATATCACTGTGTTCAGAGCTATATTTATCTTGATAGTTGACCAGCTTACACACATTGTGCTCATTGTGTAAAAATGTTGTGCTTAGTGAGACTAAAGCAAGAAGGTGTTGCAGGTTCAGAAGCTACGTAGAAGTCAGCAGTGTTGCTGTTTGCCACATGTGCTGTGTCAGGTACACCCAGGGCTGGTGAAACAAGATGTAGGAGTGTACCATTTACCATTCACATAGTCTGATTCTGATTTGTAAGTAGTTAGTATATACATCCTGACCACATGAATGACTACATGAGATCAAGGTGTCTGTGCATGTGACTTGTGCATTAAGCTGTTGTTACAGTCCTGTCAATGTTGGTGCTGTGTTAGTCATTATGTAAGATGTTTGCCACATCTCATCTGTGAATTGAATTTACATGTGTCCTCTTTCATTATATGTAGGAGACGACCAAATGTGCATCGGCCTTTCCAAGTGCTGGCGAACATGGAGGATGAGGACATCATAAGGAAATTCTGTCTGAATCGCCTTACCCTTCAAGAGCTATGTGCTCAGTTGGAGCCCCATCTGAGGCCTCACAGAACCTATCCGAAAGCTTTGACGCCAACAGTTAAGGTGATGGCCGCCCTGCATTTCTTTGCCACTAGTTCGTTTCAGTACACGGTGGCCATCGCCGGTGGGATGTCTCAAGCTATGTTCAGCATGGTGCTGCGTGATGTCCTGTCCGCAATGTTGACCTACAAGGACCACTACGTCCACTTTCCAAGGAGACATGAAAGATGTGAAGGGTGATTTTTATGACCTTGGACACATACCTAATGTTGTTGGAGCCATTGACTGCACACACGTTGGCCTAGTTCCACCACAGACATGTGAGCACATATACCGTAACAGGAAGCATTACCATTCCATTAATGTGCAAGTGGTATGCCAAGCGGATATGATTATCTCCCATGTATGTGCCAAATTTCCAGGATCTGCACATGGCTCCTACATACTGCGTAACAGCATCATCCCACAATTGATGGGAAATCTGCATCCGGAGCGTGCGTGGCTTGTTGGTGAGTACGCTGAGTCAAGTAGTGTGCTGTATGTGTGACATGCTGTTCTGGTCAACTGTTTATATTACAAAATTGGTCTGTGTATCTCACACCTAGGTGACTCTGCGTATCCCAACCGGCCTTGGTTGCTGAGCCCACTGAGGAATCCAAGGACCCCGGGGGAAGTCCGCTACAATGATGCACATGGGAGGACACGTCGTGTAGTGGAGCGTGCTTTTGGGCTTCTGAAGTCTAGATGTCGGTGTCTGGACAAGAGCGGTGGTGCACTACTCTACTCTCCCCAAAAGGTGTGTCAGATCATAGTTGCATGCTGCATGCTAAACAACCTGGCCTTGCGCAAAGAGATCCCCCTGCTCCTGGACGATGATGAGCAGAAGATGCCACCCGCTGCAAATCCACACATGCCCAGTGACGATGATAGTGGAGAGGAGGAAGGTGTTGACCTGCGTCAACAGCTCATCGACAACTACTTCCCTTGAGTGTAAGTAACATTGTACAACAGTGACATTGTCTGTTGGCTTTGATGGTAGGGGCAAGGCATAGATGAGGTTTTAGGCTGCTGGCTGTTGTTGGCTCACTGTTAATGGCTGATGTGTGTGGCACAGTGTATTGTTTCCCACATACCTCATGTCTATGTTGATGGTGTTGGTCAGTGTTATGTGTGATAGCTTTTGTACGGTGTTGACTAGTGGTGTGTTGTTGCTGTAATGGCATCACCTGACAACTAAATGTCATTTTCTTGTGTCTTTCTAGGTTCCTTCATCCCATCAATGTCTCGTCACAATCAGAGCTTGTGGTACATTGGTATCTGAGTTGACATTGTACATACTGTGATAAACATGGAACTGACACAAAGGCATAGGTGTGTAAAGAGTGTTTATTTTCAATTAGGTTTGGTTAAAATTTAAAGTGTTTGTTAGGAAATTTGTGCAAAGTGAGTGTATGAGTTGTCAGTGATGGTAAATGAGATAAATAGTGTAGTCACCACATTGATGTAATCACACAGTCCAACAAACTCCTGCCATCAACATGGCAATGTGGGATAGGATAATCAACAAAGTCAATGTCCAGGGCAACACAAGTGCCATCATGGCTGGTTCAGCGACTTGGCTTTGGTTGGTGCTTTGCCACGTGATCCTCCCGTGATGTTTCTCGGACGTCCCCTCTTGCTTTGGCAGGGGGGCATCTGCTGCAGGCTCAGCGGTGTCTGAGGAGTCATTGTCTTGCAGCTCACCCCTCTCTGTGGCCACAGCTGAGGTGGTGGGAATATCAGCAGGCTGGCCACTGGAGGGGGGTTGAGCCGTCATTTGAGCAGCATTTCTGTCCCTCGGAACACCGACAAGCTGGCCCATGAGATCCACAAGTTGGCCCATACGTGTGTCCATGGACCTCAGCAGCAGGCGGAGCTCATGCACTTCTTCAACAACCTGGCCCATCTGTCCCTGGTTCTGTTGGTATGTACCAAGGACTCTTGCAACGGTGGCCAGGGCTTCTGTCTCAGTGTTCTCCTGTGATTGTCCCCCAGTTGCCCTCCCACCTGCCCTGCTGACACGGACCTGTGGCGTTGGGAGTTGACACACCCGCACACTCTCTCTGGCATCCTCGGATTGTGTGGTGGTGTTGCTAACCACTGAGGCAGGGACAGTGTTGCAGGCAGCAGTGGTGATGGTGGAGGTGGCTGCCGCACAGTTCGTTGTAGCTGGGGTCAGCGCTGTGGTTGACGCTGGTGTGGTGATGGTGGTGGTGGGGACAATGAGGCCCTGAGACGGAGTGCGCCCTAGCAGTCCTGAAGGGCCAGGTTGTTGCTCCTCATCTGAGAAACGTTGAGAATCAGCATCAGAGAGTTCACGTTCCGGGGGGGAGACTGGCTCTGCTGGTTGTTGGTGTTTTCAGCAGCAGTTGCTTGTGGATCTCCTGTTGAACATAGGTTATATTGTCAGTTAAGTGCACTCTACAGGCTTGGTGTCAGACTTTTGGATGTTACATTTGATAAGCCAAACAGTTTACATTGCAATCACTTGTTATTGGTAAAAGATTATCAGCATCATGACATGATGTTGAGGTACATACATTACTTGTCATTGGTGTGACATGTAAATTGCAACCATGGGACACATACAGATAGTGTGTTTACAAGGACATGTCATCATCTACCAACTTGGTGCACATCAACTTTTGTTAATGCGTGGTTTTTGTTTACTCTTCATAGAATCTGTTTCAGCTATGCAAAAACTAGACATTTGAATATTTTAAATTTTCTTTCATATCATGTACTGTTGTTTGTTTGACAGATTGACCGTGCATGTTTTGTGTTCATATGGGCCTTCATGCTCTGACACCATGGCACTTACGCATTGCATTCTGTGCTGTGCATGATTGGGCCCTGAATTTGCTTCATATGTGACTTGGTGAGTCAAAGTGTAACTTCTGTGACAGTTACATGCGCTTAGCTGTCTGCACACTGGATGTAACATTTGGATCTATACAGAGTTGGCTTACATGTGAGGGATGTTGTGGTCATATGGCTCCATGCATTTTGAGAAGGATGACAGGGGGCATGCACTGACTACCTATCTGTTAGGTAACACAGTGAAGGGAAATGTCTGCCACATGGTTCTGGGGGGGAGAGTGTTCCATCTTGCTCAACTGTGGGACAAGGGTGCATGGTGGGAGTTGTAGTGCTGACTGCCTATCCACAAACCCCCCTCCCTGTAGAGAAGGCTACCTACCTGTGAAGTGGAGCAGAGGAAGGGAATAGGTTACACATGGCTCTTGGATGGGGGAGTGTTTCATCCTTCTCAGCTGTGGGACAAGTGTGCCTTGTGGGAGTTATAGTGCTGGCTGCATATCCACAAACCCCCCTCCTTGTTAAGATGGCTACCTACCTGTAAGTTTGAGGAGAGCAATGAAATGGCTGCCACATGGTTCTGGGTGGGGGAGTGTTCCATCCTGCTCAGGGATTAGACAAGAGAGCATGAGAAGGCTACCTGCCTGTAAGTTTGAGGAGAGCAATGAAATGGCTGCCACATGGTTCTGGGGGGAGAGTGTGTTCCATCCTGCTCAGGGGTGAGAAAAGAGAGCATGAGAAGGCTACCTACCTGTAAGTTTGAGGAGAGCAATGAAATGGCTGCCACATGGTTCTGGGGGGGAGTGGTCCATCTTGCTCAGCTGTGGGACAAGGGTGCCTGGTGGGAGTTGTAGTACTGGCTGCCTATCCACAAACCCCCTCCCTGTAGAGAAGGCTACCTACCTGTGAAGTGGAGCAGAGGAAGGGAATAGGTTACACATGGCTCTTGGGTGGGGGAGTGTTCCATCCTGCTCAGCTGTGGGACAAGGGTGCCTGGTGGGAGTTGTAGTGCTGGCTGCCTATCCACACACCCCTTCCTGTAAAGATGGCTACCTACCTGTAAGTTTGGGGAGAGAAATGAAATGGCTGCCACATGGTTCTGGGTGGGGGGAGTGTTCCATCCTGCTCAGCAGTGGGACAAGGGTGCCTGGTGGGAGTTGTAGTGCTGGCTGCCTATCCACAAACCCACCCTCCCTGTTAAGATGGCTACCTACCTGTAAGTTTGAGAAGAGCAATGAAATGGCTGCCACACGGTTCTGGGTGGGGGGAGTGTTCCATCCTGCTCAGCTGTAGAACAAGGGTGCCTGGTGGGAGTTGTAGTGCTGGCTACCTGTACACATACACCCATGGAAATATTGCTAGCTACCTTTGAGGTGATTCAGAGGACGGAAATGGTAGATATGTGAGAGATGTGTTGGGAAGAGTGTGTTGTACGTAAGTGCATTTAGGTCTAGGAAGTGTAGCTTTCTAGTTGTGTAAGACAGTACATGGCAGTGTAATGGGATACATATGTTAGTACTTACCAGCCTCCACTCCCCCGGGTATTCCTGTGAGACTCTCTGGATGCAGTATGGCAAGCACCTTCTCCTCCCATTCGGTGAATGTTAGTGGTGGAATGGGAGGGCCACCGCCAGTCCTCTGAGCCAGCTCATGGTTTTTGTTGGCACACTTTTTCACCCTGGTCTTGAGGTCATGCCACCTCCTCTTGATGTCACGCAGTGTGCGCAGGGTGGTCCCTACTGCATTGACTTTGTTGACTATCCTTTCCCACATTTGATTTTTTCTGACTACTGGTGTCTGTTGGAACATGCTTCCAAACAAATGTGGTTCTACTCTGATTATCTCATCTACCATGACTGACAACTCATTGTCTGTGAATTTTGGCATTTTTTTCTGTGCCATGGTGTGTGATGTGCAAATGGGTGACAAGTGCAGGTGGGAAGGTGGTGGTGGAGATGTGTGAGGTGTGTGTTGTTGTTGTTGGTGTGGGTGGTTGTGATAGTGTGATGTGTGATGATTTGCCTCTCCTTTCTGCTGTGGTGTTTGGCCCTTCACTTCTGGAGTTGTGCAAAGGATGCTGGCCAGGGAAGGGGTTGGCTTTATACTCAGCTATGTGGGTGTGTCCAAATGAAGTATTCATGTCAGGTGTGTTTTCTGGGTTGACCTGGGATTTGTATTTTTTTTTTTGTCATGGGGATGTGTCATTGGGGTGTGTCAAATGTTTTTGAAGGCAGCAGAAAACAATCAGCCACACTTGGTTGCCTTGTTGTGTGGTTGCATTCGGCCGCCATTCCTCTTTCCGCGCGACTGCAGCTATCTGAACGCAATGATCGTTCCGCAAGTTCTGCCATTCATCTTTTCGTGCAACCGCGGCGGTCGGACACGACTGATCGTTCCGCTTGCTCCGCAATTTTATCATAATTTCACTAGCGGTCATTCCGCTAGTGGATTGGCGTTTTTGGTTCTTTCCGCAGCGTTACCGTCCGCCGCGGTTGGATTTTCTGGTTTTCCGGACGTTGCGTGCAGAGTATTTTGGAATCCGACCACCGCGGTCGGATTTTCCAATCATTGCATCGTAATGTGACCGCCGGTTTTGCCGCGGTACATGCGGACAGTGTTTTTCCGCAACCACGGCGGTCGGAGTGCTTTTTCGTCCGCCATCGTAATCGGGCCCAAAGTCAGTATATGACTTCACCAACAACTAACATAAATTATTTAAAAGAACTAAACTGAATAAAACAGCAAAACATAGCTAAAAACTTTTCTTTTATTTTTAACAGCTTATACAAAAATCGACAAAACAAAACATCTACCAAGGACACTCCATCAACTAAAAAGAATAAGTATATTTATTTAATTACAAATAAATAAAAATAAACACTTAGGGGTCGATTCCGATCTCGGCCGGAAGCACACCTAATAGTATTCGTCCGGAAAAAATACAAGCCGAATGAGTGTTTCCCGACCGAATCGTACACTCGTCCGCACGAACAAGTATGATGCGTATAACAACCCAGTTACCGAACAAGCCGTACTCACCCAATCCAGCTCCTGTTCCCCGCCCGAGCTGGATCCGTAAACGCCGATTCGAGCCGCACGGAAGCAAATACACAGCACCTTCCGGCCGGACTAGTACAATGCGCATTCCGTACGCGCCGAACCCGTCGCTACGTCCGGCACGTTTGAGCATCCGGGCGAGCCGTACATAAGCTCCGTTGTGCGCCACAAGACAATCCACGGCTACGAGACGAACAAGCCAGCGACGAGTACGAGTCGAAGACACGAGAAACCCGAACGAGATGATCCAAGCATGAATCCCATTGCGCAGGTCCTACCTATACTCTACATCTATTACCGGGACCGGCACGGACGCGTACGGCGCAGACGGTAAGTCAAACACCAAAATACAAACAAACTACACGTACCCGAAATATGTCACACACACATAGGGATGCACAAATGACGTACACAAGCAACAGCAGAACCATAGGGGTGGAATGGCCAACACCAATGCCATACACACCCATAGGGGGATGGATGCCTACCACCAACACCACACTACAACCACCCCAACTCATGGGTGGCTAGATGCCTGCCACCACCACCACCCCTACTCAAGGGGGGATGGATGCCTACCACTACCACCACCCCTACTCAGGGGGGCATGGATGCCTGTCACTACTACCATAACCACCCTTAGGGGGCTGGATGCCTGCCACTACCATCACCCCTACTCAGGGGGGCCTGGATGCCTGCCACCACCACCACCCCTACTCAGGGGGGGCTGGATGCCTGTCACTACTACCATCCCCATCCTTAGGGGGATGGATGCCTGTCGCTACCACCACCCCTACTCAGGGGGGCCTGGATGCCTGTCACTACCACCATCCCAACTCAGGAGGGCATGGATGCCTGTCACTACTACCATCCCCTTCCTTAGAGGGATGGATGCCTGCCACTACCACCACCCCTACTCAGGGGGGCCTGGATGCCTGTCACCACTACCATACCCACCCTTAGGGGATGGATGCCTGCCACTACCACCACCCCTATCCAGGGGGGCTGGATGCCTGTCACTACTACCATCCCCACCCTTAGGGGGAAGGATGCCTGCCACTACCATCACCCCTACTCAGGGGGCCTGGATGCCTGCCACCACCACCACCCCTACTCAGGGGGGCTGGATGCCTGTCACTACTACATCCCCATCCTTAGGGGGATGGATGCCTGCCACTACCACCACCCCTACTCAGGGGGGCCTGGATGCCTGTCACCACTACCATACCCACCCTTAGGGGGATGGATGCCTGCCACTACCACCACCCCTATTCAGGGGGGGCTGGATGCCTGTCACTACTACCATCCCCACGCTTAGGGGGAAGGATGCCTGCCACTACCATCACCCCTACTCAGGGGGGCCTGGATGCCTGCCACCACCACCACCCCTATTCAGGGGGGGCTGGATGCCTGTCACTACTACCATCCTTATCCTTAGGGGGATGGATGCCTGTCACTACCACCACCCCTACTCAGGGGGGCCTGGATGCCTGCCACCACCACCACCCCTACTCAGGGGGGGCTGGATGCCTGTCACTACTACCATCCCCACTCATGGGGGGATGGATGCCTACCACTAACACCACCCCTACTCATAGGATGGGTAATGCATGACACAACCAGCATACTCCCACATAAGGAATGACAGAAAATTACATCCCCCCAACACCCTGACAAGCGTGTGTAGTCTGTGTCAAATGCCTACAAGACTGAACATGACATTGAACATACAATGTGACCCCCTAACACATGTGTCACACATAAATGTGTGTGGCCTCCACAATGCAAGCCGACCATGGCCACTGTGGCAATGGGCTCGAACACCCCATCACCACAGTGACCAAAAGGTAAGTGTGGGGTCCATAGCTGATGCACTTTTTGAACAGTGTGGCAATGGGGCCTAAAGCCCCATCACCACAGTGACCAAAAGGAAGTGTGGTGTCCATAGCTGATGCACTTTTTGAACAGTGTGGCAATGGGGCCTAAAGCCCCATCACCACAGTGACCAAAAGGGAAGTGTGGTGTCCATAGCTGATGCACTTTTTGAACAGTGTGGCAATGGGGCCTAAAGCCCCATCACCACAGTGACCAAAAGGGAAGTGTGGTGTCCATAGCTGATGCACATTTTTGAACAATGTGGCAATGGGGCCTAAAGCCCCATCACCACAGTGACCAAAAGGGAAGTGTGGTGTCCATAGCTGATGCACTTTTTGAACAGTGTGGCAATGGGGCCTAAAGCCCCATCACCACAGTGACCAAAAGGGAAGTGTGGTGTCCATAGCTGATGCACTTTTTGAACAGTGTGGCAATGGTGCCGAAAGCACCATCACCACAGTGATCATAAGGTAAGTGTAGACATGGTAAAAGCTGCCAAAGCCATACTGCATGGATGAATCCTGGTCACACAACAACAAACACATCAGTGGCATAGTAGTCCTTGTGTCCCATAGCAACATAGATTGGTCAAGGCAAACAGTGCAGTGTCACTGAAACATCGTTTTGGCCATGTGCATACAAACATCACCCATGGGGTCCCACATTGTCAACATTCACAAATAACACAATGACAGAAGTGACCATGATAATGCTGACCCACATATCTGCACCAATGGACACACAAATGTAGATATCCTGTGGAGACTGTAGATGTCAGGTGAACAAATACCATACCATGGCAGCAATGGGACATACAAACCATGATTATTGTGCTGACTGATGACCTAGCAGTCCCAGGGACAGCAGGGGAAAGCCACCAAACAACATACAGCCAATGGCACACTCAAGATATGCCAATGCAGTGGTGCAAGGCACAAACACAAACAGGCAGACTCACACTGCATATCAAACACAACGGGTGATGGGGGGGGTGCCAGTGTCCCCAGGCAACCACACAACACATGAGGAGGCCTGAATTCCAACCACACAGATGTGTATACAGTGCCATACAAAAGTTACTCATGGATCGGATACCCCTATGTGGGCAATCAGGCATTGTTAGATGAGAGGGAGCCCAAATTACACATGTCACACAAGCCTGTAGGAACAGCAACTAACACAGCAAGAGACAGACCCACCACAGCACTACCCCCAGGGAGCCCACATTGTGCTGACACTAGCCTGCATGATAATCCCACTGTGATGACAAAGGTAGATGTCGTTCACACTGTGAACCACAGCCATGTGTCCTGAGCAACAAACTACCATCACACCTACACAAGCTCTAATCAATCAGCACGGCCTGCCAGCCAAGGCCAATATGGAGGTAGGGATCTAGCCGTGCAACAACTCACATTTGCACACACTCAACACCACACACCCTGATCACCACCAATGTACAGCAGTGAAGCTCACATGGACTGGTGACATTGCACATGCACCCATGACAATACCAGGGGTGGTGGGGGGAACTAAGGTGCAGACAGCCATCACACATGGCCAGTCAACAAGACTCGTCAATGTCTGACACACAGCACAGTACGCTGTACATGGGCATGATGTGAAATCCACCACAATCAATGGTATCCTGGCCATAGTCACACACCAACGAAGAAGCCAAGGTGACACACTAAGAACACACGTACACAACTTCCAACTTTGCAGCTCTGACCCTGAGGAGTGGCAGCAGTCACACACACAACGTGTCACAATCACTGAAAGCTACCACAAACTGTAAATCACATGACTTGTGTAAACAACAAGTGCCAAGGGGAATCCTGAATGTGTCCCATCTGTGTTTGACCACATCCCCAGCCCTGACAACAAAGACAACCTGGGATGACAACCTCATGAACATTAGTTTGCCATGCACCCACATCACGGAGAAACCAGGTCCAAGATGCTGGATGAACACAGAACAACTCAGCAAGCATCACAAACAGGAACATCCCTAGGGACACAGCCTGTGTAGGAAAAGGGAAGGGAACACGCACTGACATGCTTACACAACACACAACACAGGCCCACGCAATGTCACCTGATTACACACTGCCATGAGGGCACTCCACTCCTGTGGAAGGTCCGCTGTGCCAAACCTTGTCTGTGCACGACCCAAACATGTCAGCAGAACACTCCGTCAGTGAGTCAACAACTACAACACACAGAAGGCTCTGCTCACATCAGCCTGGGTACGGGAGTGTCACGTCAGTCATCTGCATACACCCAAAACACGTGTCAAGCAAGTTGCACTGTATACACAGATGAGTCCTTCGACATTGATGTGCAAAACTGCATGTCCAGTGGAGCTGGGCACCCAGTCAGGGAAATCGGAACATTGAACAGTGGTAAGCCCACCAGATGTGCATCAGTGTAAGACAAAGATGTTCATTTACAAATGCTAAACGTACATCCCTGTGTCAAATGCTGAACATTACACCCTCAGACTGCAGCAAAGGATGCCATAGATCCAGACTCCAACAGGACACATATCCCATGGACCACATGGAGTCCATCACAGCAACACTTCATTTTCCTGATATGAACACTATTACAACTGCAAATGCAGGATGCTACTCATCCACATCATGTACATCAAAAGAAAAGCCACAATTAAACAAAAAGAGGCTTTATTCAGCAAAAGTCAAGGTAAACTCTGAAGTCCAAAGGAAACTAAGGCCAATGGCCAGTCCAAAATCACAGTCCCAACAGGGTGATAAGTGACAACTGGTCACCCATTGCTTGCCTGCACTGGTACGGACAGGGGACATCCCCCTTGGAGGAGCATTCAAGGGGCAGGCCAGGCACCGCATGGACAGGATCAGGGGATGGCAGAGTGAGGCAGTGAAGGGGTGGTGGGTGCAGGAGTGTCACCGGCAACTGCAGTGGAGGTGTCTGACTCAGGGGGGGCCGGCACCACTGTGGTACACAAGTGAGTTGGTGTGGGTGCTGCAACCAATGCAGTGGGCTGGTCTGATGTAGTGTACTGGGTCCCCACTGCCGTGCCCGAGTCAAATGGGGTGGTTGTGGACTCCACTGCAGTGCATGACTCCAAGGGAGTGGAAGGGTGGGCAGATGAGGTGGGCAGGACAGAGGGGGGGACCCGGTCTCCAAACCAGTGGCACTAACAGGCAGAGCATCTGGGTTGGGGGTGGAAGAGCAAGTGGCAGGGGGAGGGCCTAAGCAGTCTGGGGATGCGGTATCGGTGTGTGGGGGAACCTGGGGCAGGGTGTGGCGGGGGAACCTGTGGAGTGGTGGCCTGGGGGATGGAGGAGAGAGACTGGGTGGTGGAGCTGCGTGGTGGTGGTGGTGGGGTCTTGCTCTTCCTGGTCCGGGGGACTTCCGAATGGGGTCCTGTGTCTGCCTGCGCCTGGGGGAGGGTGTCCGGGGGCGAGGGGCACTCCCCTCTGTGTGGGTGGACTTCCTCTTCCCCCGGTATTCTGGATCAGCAGGATCGGAGGGGAAGAGGCCGAGGTCACACAGGAAGATCTGCTGTGTAGGTGGGGTAGCAGGTGAGGCAAGGGAAGGGGTCTTGGAGGGAGAGGATTTGGAGGACTGCGGAGTGACTGTGGATGCCTGTGTGTGTGTCTGTTCCCCATCCCCTGTGTTTGTGGTATCAGTCCCCTGAGGATGCTTTTGTGCACGTCTTGCCTTTCTCTTGGGTGTGTCTGCTGCTCGTGTCTGTGTGCTTGGGTGATTGTGCAGGTGTGCATGTGCTTTGGACAGGTAGGGTGGCAGGAAGTGTGGATGGGGCAGAGGTGGGAGGGGTGAGGGACTGTTGGAGGAGGGACACGGCTGCCGTCAGGGAGAAGTCTATGGACTTATTGCTCCTCTGCAGGGCAGACATACCCGTCGAGATGCCCTCCATGAACGACACCAGCTGTGTCAACAGAGTGGTGTGTGCATGGAGGACACTCAGCATTGCTGTCTGCCCTACATGGAGCTGCCGAAGGAGGTACACAGACTCCTCACTCAGGGCAGCAGGGGACACAGGGGCAGAGGGTGCGGTGCCTGGCACAAAGGAGACACGCTCCCGAGCACGGGAGCCTCCACGGACCTCAGGAATGGGAGCCAATGGGAGGGCGGTGGTGGTGGTGGTGGTGGGGGGGGGGCCAGACAGACTAGCTGGCCTTTGGTGGCTGCTGAGACCCACCTCCACAAGGGAGTCATCCTCCGAGCTGCTGTGGTCCTCAGCTGAGGTGGATGGTGCTGAGGACTCCTCGGTGTGGCTCCCCTCGCCCTCTGTGCCACTGGGTCTCTCTGACCACTCGTCAGATGCTGACCCAGTCTGGCTCCGCTGCTCCTCCTGGTCCGTGGAGCTGTCCCCTCCTGTAGCTGTGGATGTATCTGCAAACAATTAGAGAAACAGACAAACATCAGTCACCTGCACTGACCGCACACACCACAGTAAGTACAGCACATCACAGAGCAAGCCCTGGCATCCTTAGTTGAACATTGCCTAAAGTCCTCACACAGATTCGGGGAAGCCAATTGTCAGTCTAATGGTCAACCATGCGACTCACACTCCTCCTGCCCTTGCACCCATCTGTCTGGTGCCTGTCTGATGGTAAGACCCCAGTGTGGACACATGCACCACCTACACAGTTGTTGGACATTGCAGGGAACACGGTGAAGTATGTGAACATGCACACATCACATCTCTTGCCACTGAGTCAGTGCAGGTGTCCAGAGAAAGGGATGGCCAGAGTCTAAATAGAAATGCATGTGATGCATACCAGCACCAGACACCATGATCCACCCATGTCCGGATAGTCAATGCCACAATGGGGTGCATGTTGCACATGTCACTCCCCTGCAGGATCAGTCTTAGGAAGTTTAATGCCATGACACAGGCATGCGTGCAAAGTCATACATCACTGTCTCCAGTCACATGGCCATGGCAGCCAGCCAACAACAGTCTGCACTGTGTCACAATACTAGGACATGGGGAATGCAAGTTATGTAACTGACAAGTGCACATGTCCATCCCCCAAAAACAACATCATCTGAACTACTATTTGTCCACGTCATACCAATTGGACATATGGGGGACACAAAACACAACTCTCTGAACATGAGCACCTCACAGTGTGCTGTGAATGAAAAACAGCTGCCTGAAAGTCACAGTCGCATACACCTGTGTGCACAGTCAAGTGATCAGACACCTATAAGTCACAGAAGTATCGTCTCTCATGGTCACATCTCAGATGGCATGCTGAGCCATAACCGACAAACATACCAGTAGTCCTGACAACGAAGCCACAGCACAATGACACAGAGGCAGACACCTGAGGGAACATGTCACTGATCACAACATGTCAGATGATCCACGGGAGTGGGAGTACAGAGTGTATTGTATGCCCTGGAGTAGGCATGACTGTCCAGCTCCACCTGTAAGAGGGATGAGTCCTGGACAGTAGGCAGGTGTCTAAGCATGTGTGACACACTTGATATACATACTCCTGAGGCCCAAATATTCTACCCACCCACAGCACGGGGGTGTGCCAAATACCCCAGGGACATGTGGTGAATCAGATCAGCAAGTGGACCACAAATCAAAGTTACACCCAGATTACATGTCAGGACTTGGGCATTGTGTGAGCAATTGACCCACCTATGAATCCCACAACATAGTCACCGGAACAAATGCTGTCCCCCACCTTGAGCAAAGCAAAATGCAATGACACAGTCCCCAAGTGACACAATTTCCTGACTGTAAGGGCCACACATATGCGTATCAGATGAGGAGTGGGCATGTCACAATAGAGGGACATGGGTCCTGGACCACAAGACTGATGTACTGTGGAAGTTTAACCAGGCCAGAGGAGGGCACATAGCATGTCAGACAAAGTGCACAGTGCTGTCATGGACTCACCCCCTCCTTGATGCAGTCTGGCCTTCAGCTGCCCATCCAGGTCAGGGAAGACCACTGCCAGGATCCTGAGCATGTGGGGGGTCAGGGTCCGCCCCTCCTGCGAGGAGGCGACCGCTTCAGCTGGACCCTTGCGATCCTCCGGGTCCAGCCTCGAAGGTCCTGCCACCTCTTCTGGCAGTTGCGGATCCGGCGCTTGTAGTCCCCCACGGATCCTACTGCCCGGGCGATGGTCAGCCAGATTTTCTGTTTCTGGTGGGCATCAACCTGTGAGGATGAGAAAGTGAAAATGCCATTACTACACATGCAACATGTCCGTGCATCACACAGTTGGATATACATGTCTCAATCACTGGGGCACATGATGTACACAGGCAGTGCAATGATGGCTATGAACAGTTTGCCAGCAGTTACTACATGGTATCATTGCATGGAAAGTAAACCTTGTTGGAATGCACTGTTACTGCACTGTACCTGTTCAGTGCATGTAACTACACACTTTGGGGGCTCAGAACTACTCAGTGAGCATGCTAGCCAGTGGTGTGCACACTGTAAGTCCTGCTAGTCAGACAACATGCAAAATTAGAAAGGCAGTGGACAGCACACTCACCTGCTCCCCTGGTGTCCCATACAGCTTGCTGTACTGTGGAAGGAGGCTGTCCAGCAGGGCCTGGTTCTCCTCAAGGCTGAAGGCTGGGGCTCTCTCCACAGTACGTGCCATTGCAGTAGCCAGAGGATGCAGAGACAGCAGAAGTGTTGGTGGCAGATGTCGTCCTGGAGCATTTAGTGCAGGCAAGTGAGCTCTCAGGGGAACAGCCAGCATTATATGTGTGCTGCAGAGGCAGATACTGTCCCATGTGTCCAAAGTGATAGGTCCAAGTCGTTTGCATCTTCTGAATCTGACCAATCCATGGAATAGCAGCACTAATACATGCCCACAGCATCCTTCAAATCTTCAACTTCATGACACCCATGATTTTGCAACATTGATGTGGCTGGCCAACTGAATTCACTGCATCAGACTCTTTGGAGCTTCGAAAACGCGTCCGTTGCCATGCCAGGCCTCAGCCAATGCGTGCGCACCGATCGGTCCATTGCTGTACAACGCGTATTTCGGGATACAACAGATGCAATGGACCGGCCGGGCACACCGATCGGTCCATTGCTGTACAACGCGTATTTCGGGATACAACAGATGCAATGGACCGGCCGGGCACACCGATTGGTCCATTGCTGTACAACGCGTATTTCGGGATACAACGCGTACCCGCTCACAACAGATGCAATGGACCGGCCGGGCACACCGATCGGTCCATTGCTGTACAACGCGTATTTCGGGATACAACAGATGCAATGGACCGGCCGGGCACACCGATCGGTCCATTGCTGTACAACACGTATTTCGGGATACAACAGATGCAATGGACCGGCCGGGCACACCGATTGGTCCATTGCTGTACAACGCGTATTTCGGGATACAACAGATGCAATGGGCCGGCCGGGCACACCGATCGGTCCATTGCTGTACAACGCGTATTTCGGGATACAACGCGTACCCGCTCACAACAGATGCAATGGACCGGCCGGGCACACCGATCGGTCCATTGCTGTACAACGCGTATTTCGGGATACAACAGATGCAATGGGCCGGCCGGGCACACCGACCGGTCCATTGCTTTACAACGCGTACCTGTACAAGTCAGTCGCATATGTCACCATGCTTGTCACTGGTGAACGTATGCCAGCCACATATACCTGCCAGAGACTACAACACCACACACAGTCCACACTGTTTCCTAAGGCATGTAAGGCTGCATTACCGTTTCTGTGTATGGGGGTTGACATGTGGTTTCTGTGGTGGCACTTGTGGGCAGCCACACCCAGGCTGTGCATGTGTTAATGGGGACAGGGTCCTTTGTGTGTTGTGCACATGACCACTGTGATGTGCAACAGTTCATTTTGGAGCATGTGGCATGGTCACATTTCCAGGTTGTGTATGTGTGTGACATGTCACATACCCCCAGGGTCCCATGGGGGAAGGCATGTACGTCACAGGATGACCCATAGCCACAATAGTGATGTCCCTCCACAGTCTGTGTGCATGTTGTGTTTCCGATGTCTCTGATTCCATGTGCAAGATGAGAGACAGTCTCCACATCAACGTTGTTTGTGCATGGACTTTGATGTTGTGCATCACTGGCGTCCATGTCTGTCCTGCGGAAGCGACCGGGGCCACTACCAGTGGGAGTCATGTTTGTTTTTCTGACGTGTACATGATACGCCATGTCATGCCAGTGTCCATGTGGCAAGACAGGGTCACTGGGAATCTACCTGTAAATGAGCTGTGATGCCTGTGGCGCATCTGTCCAGACATGTCACTGTGGTGTGTGTGTGGAATGTGACAGCAGGAAATGGGTACTGTGACACAGCCTAATGGTTTCCCATAGCACAACCTGGTACCTGTTGTGCACACATGTTGTACTGAGGAGTTAGATGATGGGCATGTAGGTGTGAGTTATGTCCGAACAGAACGGCACACACATCAAGTACTTGTGTCTCGTAATGATGTATCATGTGAAATTGAGTATGGTGAATGGCACATATGTGGGGTGACTGACAATCTTTCTTTCTTCAACCTATGCACTGCAGGGTTCCAGCTGTCCATAGACCATTCCCTGACCTGGCAACGATGGTGGAACGTGTCAGCATCCGACGGTACCGCTTCACCAGGCAGCTGATTGATGATTTGGCAGTGCGCTTGGCACCACATTTGCAACCTGGCCGGACATACCCTACGGCGCTGACACCCAAGGTGAAGGTAATGGCAGCCCTACACTTCTTTGCCACCGGTACCTTTCAACACACTGTGGCGACTGCCGGTGGGATGTCACAGACTATGTTCAGCCGTGTGCTACGCGATGTTTTGGAGGCAATGTTGAGATGCCTGAACCAGTACATCTATTTCCCTACACGTCAATAACTCACTGACGTCAAGAGTGACTTCTATGCCCTGGGGAGGATGCCACATGTCATTGGCTCCATTGATGGGACACATGTGGCTTTGATACCACCACAGGCACATGAGCAGGCATACCGGAACCGTAAACATTACCATTCGATCAATGCTCTGGTGGTATGTCTTGCAGATATGAGCATCACACATGTGTGTGCCCGTTTCCCTGGTTCAGCACACGATGCCTACGTGATGAGGAGTAGTCGCATCCCGAGGTTGATGGCACAGATGCAGAACCAGCGTGCCTGGCTTGTCGGTGTGTACTGACTTTGTACCATTGTGTGTATTCTGATCTGTAGTATTCCACCCACTTTTCCAACTCAGCTAATGTGCACTTGTCTGTCCGTAGGTGACTCCGGATACCCCAACATGCCGTGGTTGCTGACACCCCTCAGGAACCCTGTGACACCAGCCCAGATGCGCTACAATGAGGCACATGGTCGGACCAGGAGAGTGATTGAGTGGACCTTTGGTCTCCTGAAGAGCCGCTTCAACTGCCTGGATAAGACAGGAGGGGCCCTCCCATATGCCCCAGCAAAGGTGTGCAAGATTGTCATCGTCTGCTGCATGCTACACAACCTGGCAGTGCGGAAGGAGTTGCCTCTCATCCTGGATGACGATGACCAACGTCCCCCACCTGTGGAGGATCCTGGCCTGGACCACGATGCCAGTGATGATGATGATGGTGATGTCCACACACAGCTCATCACCAACTTCTTCAGCTGAATGTGAGTATCCAGGGAGATGTAATGTGAATGATGTGAGTTTGCATGATATGTGTGGGTGGTGCTCTGGTGCTGTTTGAGTGTGGCCATGTGCTACTTGACTGGATGCGTGCAGCAATGTGTCCTTACAGGTAGTCTGTACTCCCCAACAGTTTTGACATGCTAACTTGGTTTTGTGTAGTTGTCTTGTGACATGTATTGGGCATGAGTATTGCAGTTCTGTCCTGTTCTTCAGTGGTTTTAACTGTGTGTCATGTCTATCCTTCACAGGGTGCTTACTGAGTACTTTGGTCAACTTGGATCCCCCGACACCATGATTCAACTTTCAGGGTGGCAGCAGTAGTTTGCCTACAAGTGATGTGCCACACACCCCTGGACTTCATATCTTCTGCACTTGTTGACTGTGTGGCCACTGCCACGTGGGTAAACCTTGCATTTGTAGTGGAAACAACATGTTGCAAATGTGTAATGAACCTGTGCTTCACTTTGGGATGTGCGTTGTCTGTGGTCACACATCTGACTGACATTTGCTTACTGCACCTGTGGGCTAGTTGACACAGACTCTGAATAGGTGTGGTGTCTGTGCATTCCACTGTATTTCCTGGCAACATCACTGTGGGCGATGAGTCCGATGGCCCTGGTGTCTCTGTGTTGTGTAGCCCTAGTGGTGTGTCTCCCTCATATGTGTCACGTCACCATGACTCACACGACGGTGTTGTACTTGCTGTAGCAGTTAGCATACACAGTGTAATTTAGCAGGTCATCATCACCATAACAGTATCCACATTTGAATAACAACAGAGGCAAGTATGGTGTACTAGTGATTTTATTTACAGGAATGTGTGTGTGATAGTGCACAGGATGGTGGGTGCTGTACATTGGGATTGGGATCCAAAGTTCCCAGATGAGTTGGAAGTCTTGGTAGCAGAAATGTCCTGAGTGAAGTCCACAGTCATATGATACATTAGTCCAACTTGAACTTCCCATGTCATGTGGGAGAGTAGTGTTGCATTCGACAGGGTGAAACGTTTGCACACAAAGGAGAATTTCCGGAACAGGTGTTTGCTTCCTGGGGGATGTACGTGGCCATCAACCTCTCAGTTTTCCTTCCTCGGACGACCCCTCTTCTTTGGGGGGGACCCTCACGAGCAGGCTGCGGCGGTGCAGGGGAGTCTCCGCCAGAGTCCTCCTCCCTCCCTGTGGCGGTGTCAGTTGTTGCAGCACGAGATGTTGTGGGTACACAGGGAGGTGTGGCCATGTTGGTGCTAATCTGGCGGAGGCATGTCAATATGTCCCTATGCACCGCTGTGAGTTCTTGCAATGTGTCCCACTTGGACTCCATGCGAGACATGTGTGTCTCCACACGGGACATGTGGGAGTCCAAGCGGGCATGATGGGCAGCCTGCTGCTGTTGTATGTCCTTGAGGATCCCCACGACCTGTCTGACCTCTCCGGTGCTATCCTGGTACGCATCAGCGATGCGTGCCAGTTGTGGGTCATCATGCAGTCCAGACCCCTCTGCAAGCAGCGACCTATGTCTACCACCCCTGGTGACATGTGCAGGACCTGCGGTGGCACGCACAGGTGACCCAAGGCCCCCTTGGGGGTTGTTAGTGGTGTTGTCGTCCATTGCTCCACGCTGGGCCTGGGGCTCTGTGCTGTTGCCATCGGTGGTCCTTGGTCTGTCCGTGTCGGCGGGGGTGGTCTGTGTGTTGGCAGTTGTTGGAGCGGTGGGTGCAGGGGGTCAGGTGTTGGTCCAGCTGGTGCTGCATGATGACTCACACCGGAGGTGCCAGGTAGGTCTTCGCCATCCGAGGAGGGCAGAGGCTGTTCCACACCAGTGAGCTCTGTGTCCCCCGGAGCCTGGGACAGGGACTCCTCCTCGCCTGCTGCTGTGTCCCCATCATCATCACCTGTATTTGGAAGAGACACACATTGTATGTTATGTTTCTACAGGCATCAATGGTTCACACACCTGACAGTTGTGACTGTACCTCTGGATGCGGGCATGTACATTGCATTGTCCTAAGTTGTCACAGTAAGAGGTTGATATTGGTGTAGCACATTATCATGCATACCTGGGGCATTTCAATGTGAATGTTGAGGTGTGTGCATGGCCAGCATTTGTTGCATTTGGTGGACATCCGGCCATCCTTCTCCACCTAGCCGTTATCCCACCATGAAGCATGCCACCCTTGCAGTGGGTTCAGGTTGACTCTCAGGATGTCATTCAGTGGTGTCTTGCTGTTGGTTGTTGCACAGTTCCCAGCAGGGCCTTGTGCACCCCACAGCAGTACCCAGTGTCAGCCATCTTGTCAGTCCTTATCCACTCCCTGTGATGTGAGCATGGTTCAGAGTGGTGTTGATGGGCCAATTGTGAGGGTGAGCAGTATCTGTGACTACAACTCCCATCATACTATTGCCTACACCCCCCTTCCCAGCATGCCCGTACTTCCTTCCTTTGGACTCTGCTTCCCTGTGGGGTAGTGTGCCTGTGCTGACAGGAAGGCTGACAGTGTTGTCCTTGCGTTTGTTTGGCTACAAGTCCCAAGAGTGTCCCTGTGCTTCACACGGCATTACCCAGGGTGGTGGTTCTTTGTGGGATCTTCATTTGGTATGTGAGGCATTGCATTCTCCCAGGTGGGTTATGTGGTGTTTGTGTTGAGGGGGTGTGTGAGGTGAGCTGCTTGTAACTATGGTCAGTGCTGTGAGTCCTCCTTCCCACCCAGCCAGATATCCCACTATGCAACGTGCTTGCATTGCAGGGTGTGCAAGTTGGCTTTCAGGATGTCAGGCAGTGGTGTTGTGCTGTTTGTTGGTGCACAGTTCCCAGCAGGGCCTTGTGCTCCCCACAGGAGTACCCAGTGTCAGCCATCTTGTCAGTCCTTATCCACTCCCTGTGATGTGAGCATGGTTCAGAGTGGTGTTGATGGGCCAATTGTGAGGGTGAGCAGTATCTGTGACTACAACTCCCATCATACTATTGCTTACACCCCCTTCCCAGCATGCCCGTACTTCCTTCCTTTGGACTCTGCTTCCCTGTGGGGTAGTGTGCCTGTGCTGACAGGAAGGCTGACAGTGTTGTCCTTGCGTTTGTTTGGCTACAAGTCCCAAGAGTGTCCCTGTGCTTCACACGGCATTACCCAGGGTGGTGGTTCTTTGTGGGATCTTCATTTGGTATGTGAGGCATGGCATTCTCCCAGGTGGGTTATGTGGAGTTTGTGTTGAGGGGGTGTGTGAGGTGAGCTGCTTGTAACTATGGTCAGTGCTGTGAGTCCTCCTTCCCACCCAGCCAGATATCCCATCATGCAACGTGCTTGCATTGCAGGGAGTGCAAGTTGGCTTTCAGGATGTCAGGCAGTGGTGTTGTGCTGTTTGTTGGTGCACAGTTCCCAGCAGGGACGTTGTGCTCCCCACAGCAGTACCCAGTGTCAGCCATCTTGTCAGTCCTTTTCCACTCCCTGTGTTGTGAGCATGGTTCAGAGTGGTGTTGATGGTCCAAATGTGAGGCTGCCCATTATCTGTTACTACGAGTCCCATCATGCTCTTGGCTACACTGACTTCACCAGCATACACAGGATTCCTTCCTTTCTGTGAGCTTCCCTGTGAGGTGGTGTTCTAGTGGTGGCTAAATATCTGACAGTGTTTGTTGGTTAGATTTGTGCCACTGCCTAGCTCAATTTGGTATTGGATTTGTACATGTCATGACACAGTTACATATCACTATGAGATGGCATGTATTGTGTTTATCTGTCTGACATACACTTTTTGGGATGATTATCTTTTGTTTGCTGTTGATTTGCTAGGGGTGCATGGTTTGACTGTCCCCTTGACAGTGATGTGTGTGTATTGGCACACAATATTGTGTATATTAGTTGTGTACTCACCAGGCTCTGGGATGTTTGTTAGTCCATATACACTCACTGGTGGTAGGATGGCCCGCACCTTCTCCTCCCAGGGCCTGAGGTATACTGGTTTGGCAGGAGGGCCACTGCCGGTGTGCTGGCTCATGAGGTAATCCTTCTTCAGGAGGTCCCTGACTCTCCTGCGCACATCATACCACCTGTTCTGGATGTCTTCCTTTGTGCGCAAACATGGTGATTGTGCGTTCACCCTGTCGACGATCCTCGCCCACATCTTGGTTTTCTGCGACATGGGGGTCTGTTGGACCAATGTGCCAAACAACTGTGGCTCTACCCTCAGGATCTCGTCTACCATGACTTCCAATTCACTATCTAGGAACTTTGGATTCTTCTTTAGGGGCATGGTGATGGGTGGTGGTGGTGATTGATGTGTGTGTGTGCAAGTGAGGGTGTGTGAGTGTAGGTTTTGCTGTGTGTGTGTGAGGGTGCTATTTGTTGAGGTGCTAATGGTGTGTGGCTTTTGTGTTGGATGAGCTGTGTGTGTGTCTGTGTTTGCTGTATGATGGTGTTCTCTGCTGGCAGGTCAGTGGAATTTGCAAAGGATCATGGTAGGGATTTGTGGCCTTTATGTAGGTGGAGTTGGGGGTGTGTCCTTGTTCAATTTTTTCACCCCCTGTATTTATTGGCTTTGTCATTGCTTGTTTGGCCCTCTTTTTTTATTTTTTCATTTGTGATTATTGTGCATGTTGGAGTTGTTCTTCTGACTGAGTAGGACGTTGCAGTTATCTCGTGCGCGCCTCTCCGAGTCGTTCCCGCTGTGTTTCAGCTCTGTTTCATATGCGGCGTACGCGTCGGTCGCGGTGTATTGTGTTTGTTCGGCTGGGTTTTGTATGCGTGTCGGTCGTACGGCTTGGGCTCCGTGCGAATCGGTCTGCTTTTGCACCCATTGCATCGTACTGCGCGGGTCGGAGTTCGCGGGTACGTTTCGTTCGGCTTTCTTCCTGGTGCGTGTCGGTCGGTTTGATTCACGTGGTTTTTTGGCCGGATAGCTTGTTTCTGTCCGGGTCGGTCGTTCGGCTTGAGTTCCGTACGAGTCGGTCGTGATTCACATGCATTTCATCGTACTTCCCAGGTTGGGCAACGCCGGTACGTGTCGGTCGGACTATTATCCCATACCGAGTCGGTCGGTATTTTTTCCGGCCCGAATCGGAATCGGCCCCATAATATAAATAATCAAATTAAGTAAAATTACAATGTAATGTTTTATTTTTCACAGATTATAATCTCCACCCAAAACACCAAAACAAACATTACGTTTGAAAAAAATACAAAATCAAAATAATAGAAATTTATAATACAAAGTAAATATATAAAATAACCAACACTTAGACCTAACTATTAAAAAACGATAAATGTAATAAAAAACGAATTATTACTAACAAATACTTTTCTCTTAACAGCTTCTACAAAATTCAACAAAAAACATCAACGAAAGAAACTTCACCAATTGCATTCAGTAAGGGGTCGATTACGATGTCGGGCGGATTGCCACCGCCTGCATGGCGGTGGCGATCCGCCCGCCATTTTCATCCGTCCGCCACCAAATTCCCCCCGCCATATTACCATGGCGGAGGGGACCCCGGCGGACGGAAAGACCGTCCGCATGTTTTCCGCCCGGCCGATCAGTCGACCGGGCGGAAAAGGGATTAATATGGTGGCGGTGTCTGCAAGACACCGCCATCCACATTATGATGCCGGCGGTGATGAGCCTTTCCATGGCGGCGTCGCCGCCATGGAATGGCTCGCGGTCTTTGCTGTTGGGGGCCCATTGTGGGCCCCCAGGGTGTTGGGGGGGTGGGGGCTGCACATGGGGGGTACCTATGGTACCCACCTGCATCTGCATGCACAAGGTGGCAGGCACCGCGCGGTGCCTGTCACGTTGTGCATGCAGATGCACAACATGCATTTCCAGCACTGTGGTGGGCGGTGTTGTGAGCACCGCCCGCCACAATGCTGGAAATGGGGGATGCCACCGTGGCGGTGGCATCCTAATCACATGTGCGGGACCGCCGCACACATAGCGGGCGGTCCCATTTACCGGGGCGATGGCGGGCGGACAAAGTCCGCCCGCCATCATAATCAGCCCCTAAGTATTTTTATTTCTCCAATAAAATAAATAGACTAAAAATGCGAAACAAACAAAGAAACTAAAACTATAACCTTCTATTTTATATTTCACAGATTACACTTCAATAAAAGTCCACCTTAAAACAACAAAGCAAGAATAAACTTCAAAAACAGAGACAAAAACAACATTACAGAAAAAGATAAAATTAAGTAAAATTAAATAAGCATATAAATTAACCAACAAATATAACAAACTAATTAACAAAATTAATATAAATTAAAAAGCAAATAAAACTACCTCACACTGCAATACAAGGTTGCTACTACCAATTAAATCAAAGTATCTGGAGGCACCTACAAAAATCTACTTTAAGTATAGATTATGCCACCAATAGCAACTCTTCCTACCAAATAAAAAATGTATAGCCCTGGCCTATGTACCAACAACTTATGTAGCAAACCATTACAATCTACTTCTTGAAAGCCCCTTCTATCAGGCAAGTGAAATAAAACTAACTCCCTTCCTAGACTACTTCGAAGATACTTGGGTGGGAAGGTTACATAGGTCAGGGCACCATAGGCAACCCAAATTCCAAATACCTTGGTGGAACGTATATGACAGTACTCTAGCTCAAAAAGCAAAAACAAACAATGCAGTGGAAGGATGGCACAATGCCTTCCAAACCACAATTGGAAGAGGGCAACCCACCCTATATAAACTTATAGAAGCTATTAAAAAAGAATAAAGTTATCAAGAGCTCAGACTAGAGCAATCCCTAACCAAAATCGACCCTAAACTAACTAAACAAACTAAAACGATGTATGGATATCTACAACATAAAACTAGACTATTTGCAAACACCAAAGGTCTAGAATACTTAGACATGATAGCTAAATCTATACTATAAAAAAACAGCAATACTAAACACCATAAACATTTGAAACTTCAAAACATTTAAACAACATAATTCTACTCTTTTTTTAAATTTAATAATTATAACTATGTCATGTAAAATATAAAAAATAACACCAATACATGACATATTATAATTATTAAATTACATTTTTTTTTTTAAATCAACAAAATCAACATAAACAAAATCATTTCCCACCCATAATAATTAAAAATTACTTACAGTTATGTAGCAGTACATGATCCGGGAAATCCAATAAATCCATAGAAGATAACTCGAAAAACAAATCCATTCCAAAAGGGAACCCAAAAACAAAATGCAAAAATACAACTGTAGAAAAAATGATCCAACAACGCAATCCTGTCAATAACGAAACCCTCAAAAACCCAAAAGTTTGTGTAAAAAAAAAACGCAAAAATTAAACTGTAGAAAAAAGGCTCCAATGACGCTATCCTATCAATGAGACCCTCAAAAACCCGAAAACTAGCTTAAAAAAAAAAAACGCTCCAACAAACCCAAAAAATAAAAGGAAATGTAAAAATTCTTGTTTTTAATAAACAAAATACATTTTCCTTTTTTGCAAAAAGTAAAAAAAGCTCGAGACCACCATCCGTTCACGATCGGGAAAACCTGTAAAAAAAATAAAACAACACCGACCCACAATACAATGTACAAACCCACAAATATTAACATTAACAATAAACACAAAATAACACAATTAAAAAACACATAACTAACACTACATAACACTCTAATCCAACACTACGGCAAACACATAAAACACTAAACTACCAAAACAACACCTAACTACACCAAAAATGAACAAACATGGCTCTCACAAACTTAACTACACTACTACTACCTCACCCCTACCCTAAAACTACCTTAAAAGTTAATTAAATCAAACTTACCTTAAGCGACAAAACGCAGCTCCCAACCGCGAGGTTCCGTCTTCCAAAATGACCTAAAAACGAAACAGATAGATAGAAAAGTGAGGAAACTAGAAAAAAAATAGCTGCATAATAAAAATGAAAGAAAGACGTATTCCCCATAGAAAAGAATGGAGAAATAATATTAAAATGCAAAAAAATAATGTATATTTTTATATATTGTAAAAATTATTAAAAAATGTTCCAAAAATATGCAAAAAATTGTAAAATATATATTAAATATTATATTATCAAAAAAACAAAAAATATAATATTTAATATATATTAAAATGTATGTTTATTTCATGTACTGTAAATTTACCAAAAATATTAAAATGTATAATGAAAAAATATATGTGCAAATATATATTTGCAAATTATTTCATATATTAAATATTATTTGAATAAAAATAATATTCAATATACTAAATAATAAAATATACAAAAATATGTAAAATACATATTATATAATTGTATTAAAAAATAAAATTATATAAAATGTATTAAAAAATTGTTTAGAAAAATAAATACAAATGTTTACTTTTTGTCATAAAAAATAACCAATGAAAGTCATATTGTTTAAAATAAATAAACTATTAATATATTTACTTTACTATTACATGACTATACTTCAAAAAAATGTACAATTTTTCAATTATGTTTTAAAAAAATATGTATGTTAAAAATATTGTTAATTTTCCAATTCTACATTAAAAATGTATGTTAAAAAACATTGTTAATTTTACAATTCTACATGAAAAATGTATGTTAAAAAGTATTGTTAATTTTACAATTCTGCTTGAAAAATGTACATTAAAAAATATTGTTAATTTCCCAACTCTACATAAAAAATGTATGTTACAAATATATTATACTTTGTAATAAATTTTGAGCAACATCAAAATACCTTGATAATATTTTTAATATTGTGAAAAAATGTATAACAAATGCAAATGAGAACAAATGAACTGTAAAATAAAAATAAAACATGTGTAACCAATAAAAATGTTTACAAGAATAACTAACATACATCTCCTTTCTTATTTAAATGTACATACAAAATTAGAAACAAATAACTAATAAACAATAAATATGTACTATGCCTAACTCCAAAACCAACAAAATGGAAAATGCTGGATAACAAAGTAAATTAAATTACTATTTCAACTCCAAAACTAACTAAACTCAGGGAAAGTGCTGGATAATAAAACATAATAAATTACTATTCCAACTCCAAAACCAACAAAACTCAGGGAAAGTGCTGGATAATAAAACTAATTAAATTACTATTCCAACTCCAAAACGAAATAAACTCAAGGAAAGTGCTGGATAATAAACCTAATTAAGGGGCTAATTACGATGGCGGAAGGCCCGCCACCACCAGCCGTGTGGTGGCGGGCCCTCCGCCATCGGACAGCGATTTTCCCCCCGCCAAATTAGGATGGCGGGGGGAGTCTGACCGTGACTGTGGCGGGCGCAAAGACTGCCTGCCACGGCATCCGCCACAGGCAATTGTTCCGCATTGCCTGGCGGAGCGAGTCAGCATCTGTATAATGGTGGCGGTGCCTAGCAGGCACCGTCCGCCATATTAGGATGCTGCATCCCCGCCAGCCGGTGTATGGTGGTGAAACCGCCATTCACAGGCTGGTGGTGATTGCATTTGGGGGCCCATTGTGGGCCCCCCTTGTATGGGGGTGTGGGGGGTGCACTGGGGGGGGTACCCATGGTACCCCCCTACATCTCCCTGCACTAAGTGGCAGGCACAGCGTAATGCCTGCTACGTAGTGCAGGGAAATGCAAGAAATGGCTGTTTAGCATTGCGGCGGGTGCTGCAGCCAGCAGCACCCGCCGCAATGTTAAACGGCCGGGATGCGACCGCAATGGTGGCGGTCGCATTGCAATCTGTGGTACGAGACCACCGCCTTACAGGCGGCCAGTTCCAGTCACCGCAACGATGCCGCCCGCCATCGTAATGACCCCCTAAATTACTATTCCAACTCCAAAACAAGATAAACTCAGGGAAAGTGCTGGATAATAAAACATAATAAATTACTATTCCAACTCCAAAACCAACTACACTCAGGAAAAAGTGCTGGATAAAAAACCTAATTAAGTGGCCTATTACGATGGCGGTCGGAAAACCTCCCCGACCGCCATGGTAGCGGGAAAAGACCGCCCGCATGGACCGCGACATCACCGCCGGTTGAATTACGATGACCCGCGGTCGAAATCCGACCGCGACTGTCGGATCGCGGGCCTTAACATTGTGGCGGTTGCTGCTGCCCGCAGAACCGCCGCGATGTCCAAAGGAGCATGTCCTGCATTTCCCTGCACTGCTGGCAGGCACTGCACAGTGCCTGCCACCTGGTACAGGGAAATGTTGGGGGGGGACCATGGGTAACCCCCCAGTGCACCCACACACCCCCCAAAACATTGTGGGCCCGCAACGGGCCCCCGGAAGACAATCTCTGCATGCCTTTCCATGGCGGTTTGACCGCTGAGGAAAGGCTGGCTACCGCCGGCATCATAATCCTGGCCGGCGGAGCCTGCTCTGCACCGCCACCATTATCCCGGTCCTGCTCCGTCCACCAGGCAGGAGTGCGGATGGCAACCGGCGGAAAGCGGCGGTCGGAATTTCTCACTGCCGCGGTCACCACCGCCATCCTAATTTGACCAGCGGTTTTCTTGGTTGCGATCGCGGGCGGATGTCCACCGCCGGTCCGGTGGACATCCGACCGCCATCGTAATAGACCCCTAATTTACTATTCCAACTCCAAAACCATCAAAACTTAGGGAATGTGCTGGATAATAAACCTAATTAAATTACTATTCCAACTCCAAAACAAAATAAACTCAGGGAAAGTGCTGGATAATAAAACATAATAAATTACTATTCCAACTCCAAAACCAGCAAAACTCAGGGAAAGTGCTGGATAATAAACCTAATTAATTCACTATTCCAACTGCAAAACAAAATAAACTCAGGGAAAGTGCTAGATAATAAAACATAATAAATTACTATTCCAACTCCAAAACCAACTAAACTCAGGGTGAGTGCTGGATAATAAACCTAATTAAATTACTATTCCAACTACAAAACCAACAAAACTCAGGGAAAGTGCTGGATAATAAAACCTAATCAAATTACTATTCCAACTCCAAAACCAACAAAAATCAGGGAAAGTGCTGGATAATAAACCTAATTAAGGGGGTCATTAGGGTGGTGGGCGGACTTGAGTCCGCTCGCCGACCCAGCGGTAACGGGACCGCCCGCCTGTCATGCGGCGGTCCCGCACCCCTAATTATGATGCGACTGCCTCCGCGGCGGTCGCATCTGGCAATTTAAGATTGCAGCGGGTGCTGCTGGCTGCAGCACCCGCCGCAATGTCTAATGGCCATGTTGTGCATTTCCATGCACAACGTGGCAGGCACCACGCGGTGCCTGCCACCTTGTGCATGGGAATGGAGGGGGGGTACCATGGGTACCCCCCAGTGCACGAATGCCCCCCCCTACAGAGGGGGCCCGCAACGGGCCTCCAAAGCCAGTCTCCGCCTGTCTTTTTGCAGCAGGATATCCGCCGCAAAAAGACAGGCGGAAGGGCTCATCCTAATCACTACGGCGGTGCCTGCACGGCACTGCCGCAATGATGCCCTGGTTCCGGGTTCCGCAAGGCGGTCGGAAAAGGACCGCCTTAAGGGACAATGGCGGATGGACTTTCCGTCCGCCGCGGTACCAATGTGATTCTCACCGCCATCCTAATTTGGCGGTGGGTGAATCACATTGTGATGGTGGGAGGATCGCCACCGCCGGCCCGGCGGTGGCGATCCTCCCGCCATCATAATGAGCCCCAAAATTACTATTCCAACTCCAAAACAAAATAAACTCAAAGAAAGTGCTGGAGAATAAAATATAATAAATAACTATTTCAACTCTAAATTTATAATCAATAAAATCATTTTTTATCAAATTTATCTTTAGAAAAATTTACTCAAACATAAATATAACCTCAATATTTTGATATTTTTTTTCAAATTTAAATTTTCAAATTTAAAAAATTTTAACATTTTGCAATTTCTACTTTTAATAAAAAAATATTTTTAAACAATATTAAAAAACTACTCCCTACCCTTATCCCCTATAAAATCAACATCACACTACTAAATGCTCTCAAAAATTCTAAACTTTTCAAATAAAATTATTTTCAAATTACTCCCCATCCTAGTTCACTATAGAGAAAACAACCCGCTACAAAATGTTTACAGATTTTTAAAAACATTTCTGTTTTAATTGCATATTTTTTAATACTCCACATACATATCCCCTATAAATACATCTCACAAATAAATATTTGAAATATTTGAAAACTATTTTTAAATTTTTTTTTTAAATAACTCCCCACCCTTATCCCCTATAAACACAACATCCCACTCCTAAAACTTTACCAATTTATTTTAAATATTTAAATTCTATACCAATTTTTTAAAATTACTTCCCACCCTTATCCCCCATAAACCCAACATCCCGCTCCTAAAATGTAACAAAAATTAAGAAAATATTTACATTTGAATCCTAAATTTTTAAATTACTCCCAACCCTTATCCCCTATAAACCCAACATCCCGCTCCAAAAACTTAATTAAAAAAAATAAAACAAACTTTTTAACATATATTTTTTTAATCTATAAAACATATAATAACTAATACTAAATTAAAAATAATAAAATGCTAACATAAAAGAAAAAAAAATCGATATGATTTACAACAATATTTTTGACATCGAAATGTTTGCATTGCATAAAATTCTATATTTTTAACAATTGAAAATACTTATCTCGATATTTTACACCATCGATATTCTTGAGTCGATATTAATGTAATTCGATATTTCCACGTCGATATTCTGTCTCTGCACCAACTTGCAGAAGTATGTGTTCAGGGTGAGTGGGGACACTGCATGATTGCAGGGTGGGTTGGGTGCCTGTATAAGTGCAGGGTGAGTGGGGATGCTGTATGAGTGCAGGGTGAGTGAGGACACAGTAGAAGTGAAGGGTGAGAGGGGATGTTGTATGAGAGCAGGGTGGGTGGTGTACCTGAATGAGCAAAGGGTGAGTGGTGTGCCTGTATGAGTGCAGGGTGAGTATTGAGAGTGAGAGTCCACTGGTTGTGTGGGGACACTGTATGAGTACAGGGTGAGTGGGGACGCAGTATGAGTGCAGGGTGGGTGGTGTGTCTGTATGAGTGCAGAGTGAGTGGTGTGCCTGTATTAGTGCAGGGTGAGCGGTGTGCCTTTATGTGTGCAGGGTGAGTGGGGACGCTGTATGAGTGCAGGGTGAATGGTGTGTTTGGATGAGTGGGGATGCTGTATGAGTGCAGTATGTGTGGTGTGCCTGTATAAGTGCAGGGTGAGCAGTGTGTCTGTATTAGTGGAGGGTGAGTGATAAGAGTGAGAGTCCACTGGTTGTGTGGGGACACTGTAGGAGGGCAGTGCAAGTGGGGATGCTATATGAGTGCAGGGTGAGTGGGGATGCTGTATGAGTGCAGTATGTGTGGTGTGCCTGTAAGAGTGCAGGGCGAGTAGTGTGCCTGTATTAGTGCAGGGTTAGCGGTGTGCCTTTATGAGTGCAGGGTGGGTGGAGATGCTGTATGGGTGCAGGGTGAGTGGTGTGCTTGTATGAGTGGGGATGCTGTATGAATGCAGTGTGAGTGGTGTGCTTGAATGTAGGCAGGGTGAGAGGGAGCACTGTATGAGTGAAGGGTGAGTGGTGAGCCTATATGAGTTCAGAGTGAGTGAGGATGCTGTATGAGTGCAAACTGAACAGTGTTCCTGTTTTTGAGTACAGGGTGAGCAATGTGTCTGTATGAATGCAGGGTGAGCAGTGTGCCTGTATGGGTGCAGGGTGAGTACCGTGCCTGTGTGCGAGCAGGGAGAGTGGCAAGTCTGATTGTGAGCCCATTAGCTTCTTTTTTAAAAATAAAAATGGTAACAATATTTATTAAAAGATATACTGAAAATACTTCATTTACACCTATTATGCCTCAAATTCTCTTGCGAGGGGAGAACCCCCTGCATCCCCCACCTATGTCTGATACAAGTTTGCTCACACTTTATATTCGACTCGCAGCTTTCTACCCCACCACTTTTAAAATGCACCAGCCACCACTGGTGTACACTGGGTAGAAATTTCAGGTTTGTGCATAGTGTGGTATCAGTTTTTGCAGGTACTCTGGGCCTTTACCCCTTTGTGCACTGTGGGAGGTGCAGAGGGCCTGCAGTTTGATTCCAGGGTCTACTGGGAGTCAATAGATAGTTTTAAGAGGGTGTGAAGTATTTGGATTGTGGAGGTTCAGGCATATTTTGGAACTCTCTGTGAGTAACAGGAAGTGGGAAATTGTGGGCAAGGGAGGCGGGCCATGGCACTATTATAGACAAAAGAGAAGACAATGTGACTGAAGAGAAGACACCGCCAGCTCACGGGCTACCTTGAAACTAACAACCTGCTCGACCTTTCCCAATCCGGCTTCCGACCCAAACACAGCACAGAGAACACCCTGATCGTAGCAACTGACAACATCAGACACCTTCTCGACCTAGGTGGAACAGTGGCCCTCATCCTCTTCGACCTATCAGCAGCTTTCTACAACGATTCCCACCAGAACCTGATCACCCCACTCCACCATATCGGCATCCAGGGCAACACACTCAACTGGAGGTCCTCCTTCTTCTCCGGCCGACCTTTCGCCCCTGCACCCAAAGACATCATATGTGGTGTCCCCCAGGGATCCTCCCTCAGCCCCACCCTCTTCAACACCTACATGATGCCAATGGCTGACTTCACCTGTGCCCACGGACTCAACATAATCTCCTACGCTGATGACACCCAGCTCGCCCTATCCCTCACAGAAGATGCCGACACCACAAGAGCCAACTTCCAAAACACCATGACCGACATCGCCATCTGGATGAAGACCAACTGCCTCAAACTCAACTCAGAAAAGACAGAGATAATCATCTTCAGAAAGAGGCCCTTCCTCTGGAACGACACATGGTGGCTCGCCACACTTGGCCCCTCACCCACCCCCACTGGCCACACATGCAACCGCATAATCATCCTAGACTCTCATTTCATGCTTGAAGCAGCAGATCAATGCCATTTCCTCTGCCTGCTTCCTCACTCTCCACATGCTCCGCAAGATCTTCCAGTGGATACCCGTCTCATTAAGGAAGACAGTCACCCAGGCCCTTGTCAACAGCCAATTCGACTACGGCAACACACTCTAAACCCGTCCCACCAAACAACTCCTGAGCCGCCTCCAGGCTATCCAAAACTCGGCGGCAAGACTCATCCTCGACCTCCTCAGAAGAACAAGCATCACCCCTCACCTTAGAGCTCTCCGCTGGCTTCCCGTCCAGGAAAGATAACTCTTTAAGCTCCTCACGCATGTCTACAAAGCCCTCCCCAAGTCTGAACCCGCCTACATTAACGACCGCCTGACATTCCACTGACCAACCAGAGAACTCAGATCCTCCTTCCTCGCATTGGCCCACATCCTCGCATCTGCCGCAGCTGCTGCGGAGGCCGCTCCTTCTCCTACCTTGCTGCCAGAGCCTGGAACGACGTGCCTCTCCACCTGCGCACCTCCCCGTCTCTGAAGGACTTCAGGAAGCAGCTCAAGACCTGGCTTTTCGACTGCCACCACCATTCAACCGAGGCTAGTACTGCCCACCAGCACCTGTAGACCCCCCTGGGTGACAAACTGGGCTCTACAAGACCGCCTGACTAAAATGAGTGGGGAACACCGCACCCTGACAAAAGAGGCGGGTGATCAACGAGGATGGGCACCTGGGCACTAAAAGGGAACTCGATACTTTAGCAATAATAGGGTGGGGGCGCCTTGGCGCTAATGATGGAACCTAAGAGCAGGAGGAAGGTAAAACAGTGACAGAAACAGAGAGCTGAGTAACCCAAACAGGAGCAAAGGGACTTGGATTTTTTCGTGATTGAGGAGGAAGGTATACAAACTACATATGAGCAGATGCAGGGGATAGGGGAATTCCAAAATACTTGGGACACCGTGATTATTTTACCCTTTTGGACATATGTTTTGATTGCAAAATACACTCGTGTGCGCCTTCAGTAGGATAATTGGAACTAGGGCATCCTTCACCCAACTGATATTCATTCCACCGCCAGAATAATATGGCATTGTATCCGTTTTCCCTTCGCCCCCTGCAACCGACCACCCACCCGCCCCCATACACACAACTCCACTTCGTCATCACGCTCGTTACCACCTCCGTTTCCAGCTCAGTTAAATTAGCAGGTGATTTCTACACAGGCACACGGCCTACCTTTAATTAACGGTCCCCTTTGTACAGGACGCTAGTGACTGCAAGGAAGGGGATACAAAAGCCGAGCAGCTACATTCTTCACTGGTTATTGATCAGCTCACCTCCAAAGAGCCTGCTGGTAATTAACAACAAATCCAGGCCTTGTTGAAACGAAAGGACGTGCGAGCTGCTGACTCTATGGTAGCCGCCTCAGAGCGGAGTCACCGAGCTGCCAGCGTGGGGAGGGCACAGGGGGAAAATCAAAGGTATTGATAAGGTCGACCTGCAAACCGGGAGGGCAGGGGAAGGGGGAGAGGGGGGCTTGTTCTTAGGAGAAATTAAAGATTTCCACAAAAGGGTGGTATGGACTGTTCTTTGGAGAAATTAAAGATTTCCACGAAAGGCTAATGTCTCAGGCAAGGCTAAGGGTACAGACTCGAGTTACATGTCAGATGACTGTCCCGTAGGACAGGGTCAGAGTCAGAGCCACTGGAATTATGCTTCAGGGGAGGGCCAAATTATGCGGCAGAATTTAGTAAATTATGCGGCAAGAAAAGGCAAGTTATGCGTTGTAATGCAGCACATTTTCCAATAGTATTACTTCATTTCGTTTTTATTTTTACACTTGTTATCACAGTCTGGGCATTGGTTGTACCTTATTGCTCCCAGTTGAACTCCTAAATATAGCAATAAGCAACAGAAATGTGGCCAGTCATCCTTTGCAAAGGGCCTCCCATTGCGCGACAACACGTTGCTGCATCGCAACATTTTTTTTGTTAAAATCTATAGATTATGCAGATAATGGATTATGAGGCAAATGCGGTTAATCTATAATTATGCAAAAAATGCAGGCTTTTCTGAAAGAGTGGTAAGGCTTACATTCTTAGGCTTAGCTGAATTTGCGTAATTTTGGGAATTTTGTGTTTCTATGTTACACGAAATTCCCAAAATGATGCCATTATGCAGCTTCACATAATTACACGTTATTTGCGATAAACACAGAAACGCATGGGAAAAACAGAACAAAAATGGCTGTTTGTGGTGCTTTTGCTTTCACACTTAATTTAGAGCAAAACACGTTCTTGCATTATAAACTGATGTAAGGATGCATTTTCCTCTATAAAATAATATGAAATGATAGATTTGCATTTCACATAATTATGCAGAATTTCCTGTACTTTTGCCAAAATTTGATATAGTTACTAAAAAAATACGTACATTTCATACACCCCTAAATTTTCTATTTTTGCTGGCCTCAGAAAGACTAGTCTAGCCGCGGCAGTGGGTCCAACCAGTGGCATAGCAAGGGTGCAGCAAGGAAAATAACAGTCGCCTCAAGATTGAATGATAAAAAGACAGCCAAACTGGTGCGCAGTGGCCATCACACTCCTGGGTCGAGGTGCCACTGTACTTACTTGCTGTACCTACGATAACTTTGTGCCTGGGTTAGAGGTCAGGTTACGCAACTGCTTAGCATGTGACTTATTCTGCTCCATCCTTAAAGGAGTTTCAGAAGTACTGGGCAGTCAGTAAATCTGCTTTTCCTATTGGTCAGTCTGGCTCTATAGCAACTGATCCTCGCGCACACACACACACAGACTCTTCTACATCTCGTTAGCAGTAGACACGCAATAGAAGCTCATGAAATAGTGTTTTAAAGTGGAATATTTCCCGGGCTGTGAATCAGCCAAGAATTGACACACAAATGACAGAATCCGACAAGCCATCAGGCTTAATGAGCCGGGTTTATGCGGAAGCACGGGGAAGGAGTAGGCAGATTTACAGTCCAGTCCAGAAACTCTGCTGTTTTTTCTTCCATACAGGGCGAGTTACAAAACAAGATATCCATCAATAAAGATGTATAGGTTTAGTGGAAGGATGTAAAACTGAGGTAACATTTTAATATACTCTTCCCTCTCCCAGTCTGGCACGATTTTTAAAAGAACTTTCATACTCAACCCCACAAATGCTACATTTTCAGTTTTGAAATATGGCACCTCCCTCGTGTTGCTTATCTCCATCTAAAGCATGGGATCTGTAGGGTACCTTACGAAATGTTTCTTGATGGACATCATTTAGGAGCTTTGAGGGGTCGGTCGCATCTTCTACCCAGGCTTGTACCTAGCGACCCCGACAATGCCTTTGCAACCCCTGGCGTCTATGGTGGAGTAAGCAGTACACTGGGATGGCTCACCCTCATGGCACCGGGGCCCACCGTCCTTGTTTAATTCACATTTTTTTTATTGTACTAATAACGAATGACTTTTACAAAAAATGGAGCACCCCGGGTGCCTGGCAGCTGTACTAAGTAAAAATAAAATGTTTCTAAATGTATTCTGTGTGCATACTTTAGGATGAGAGTGTGTTTGTGTGAAAGTGACCTTGTTTGACTGCATGTGTATGTGTGGGCATGTGAGTGAAAGTGCGTGAGTGAGAGTGTGTGACAAGTAGTGCGTGAGAATGAGTGAGAATGAGTAGGACTGTCAGTGAGCATTAGTGAGTCAGAGTGGGTGAAAATGAGTGAGTGAGAGTAAAGGTGACTGCAGGTGAGAGAGTGCAAGAATGAATAAGTAAGAATGAATACGAGGGAGTAATAGCGAGAGCCAGGGAGTGTGAATGAGAATGAGTGTGAATGAGTGAGAGTGGGTGACAGTGAGGAAATGTAACTCTGAGTAAGAATACATGAGTGAAGTGAAATTAGGTGATTTAGAGTGACAATAAGTGCGACTGCGTGAGAATGAGTGTTTGAGAGAAAGGGTTAGAGAGAAAGTATGGGAAACAGCCTTTACAATGCAAGCTGAGCTACGCGTGCCATTTCCCCACAAGTGTAACAACGCTTGCCTGAACCACGCAGCTGCCTTAACCATGCATATGCATGGTGTAGTGTCGTCATGCCTGACCTGTCGCGCGTGACAGGGCCAGGCATGGAAGGAAGCGGAAGGGAGGGGCCAGGAAGCTGGCATGTAGCGGAGTGAATGGTAGAATAAAGACGTGTTTTGCAAGAGCTCCTGTGTCGGTCTCCTTACTATGCACCGAGACACGAAACTGGAGACGAGGGAGGGATGAGGAAGGACCCCCCAGCCTGCACACGCCCAGACGCAGCGTTGCACCACCTGCAGCGAGGCCGAGTGCCTCTACCGACAACGCGAACGCCCGCTGTGCAGCGGACCACGTCAAAAATCAAATACCTGCTATATCCTGTTGCTGCCTGCACCGTCAGCTGTTCCAGGAGTGTGCTAACCCCAGAACCTCAGAGTCGGGGTAAGTCTCCTCACCACGTGCCTGTGGCCTACACAAGCCTGTCCCGACCAGCGGCCATATTAAAGTCAGGCATTTAGCATTGGGAAGCCCCTGCCACCATTCTGGCGGCCATTTTAAAGTCAGGCGAAACAGGAGAAAACACCACTACTACTACAGGGGAGGAGTGCGACAGTATTTCTGAGTGCCACTGCTGCCTGCTACCTCTCTACACTACCAGGCACTGCGCAAACACACTGCGGAGTTGAGAAGAGCGAACGAGATCGCCTACACATCGTCATGTCTACGCACCCAGATTCATCCCAGAATGCGCAACCAGTCCAGCACCAATCGCACAGCCAGGCCCAGTGCTGCTGGGGGTATGGTTCCTGCGCCCCCCGCAACCCATGATGCTAACATCTGGAAATAGCATGGGCCCTAGATGGCAAAGTTGGCTGGAAGACTTCGAGGACTTCATGAAAGGATCGCGGGTAACTGACCCCAATCAACAACTTACTGCTCTGCGTAATCTGGTGGGCAAAGACGTCGGACAAATCATCAAGGAACTACCACCGGCCACATCTGCCTCCTATGCAGACGTAAGGGAGGCACTCAACAGGAAATTCCTCCCCAAGCGAAATCTAGAATTTGAACGCTAGACCTTCAATTTAGCGTGCCAAGAAAAGGATGAAGCGATGGGTGACTTCATTACGCGCCTTAAACGTCTAGCCCGATACTGTGAATTCGATAACTTCACTACCGAAGATGCACTTCGCCTACGGATCATAGAAGGGTGCCAGTCTGAATCCCTGTGCCGGCGCCTGTTGAAGAAGCACCACTTCCTGGACGACATCGAAGAGCTCACGCTCATAAATGACCAAGCTGAAGAGCATGCAAAAAAGATGGAAGCAGGCAAGACGGAGAAACGTGAGCAAGCTTTTCGATTGCACACTCAGGCAGACCCACGGCGCCAGTCGGATTCTAGGAAACCCTTGAAAGCCACGATTGTGGCGGAAGCAAGAACAGCAACACTCGGAAACAACCATTGCAGTGCTATTGTTGCAGCCAAGACTACCCCCACACTGGCCCATGCCCGGCCATGGGACAACAGTGCCACCGCTGTGGGAAAGACAATCACTTTGAAACAGTGTGCCAGACTTATCGCAAGGAGTCCGCGCCAACCAGACGTAACCCGGGACCTCGTCATCACGCAAGAGCAGTACGAGAGAGAAGGGACCGATCAACCAGCTCCTCAAGATCCAGCGCCCGGTCACACGTCTCTTATCGGTCTCGGCGATCGCCATCAAGAGAATCATCAGCCCTCACTCCCATATCTCAAGACAGCGATGAGTATGTGTGCCTGGTAGCGGACCCTGACCGATTAAAGAAGTACCCCAGGCTGCATATTCAAATGGGAAACAACCCTGCGAAGTTCGTTCTAGATACTGGAGCGTCACTCAATTACATATGCACAACTGAGTACAAGAGAATGAATCCGAAGCCCAAACTACAGCCGGCTGCTGTGCGTGTTTACACCTGGATGTCTAAGGAACCCCTGCCCTGCCTGGGACAATTCCGGACGTCTCTGACATATGAAGACAGGACAGTTCATGCCCAAATCCACGTCATAGAAGGCCCTGAAGCGGCTGACTGTCTCCTCAGCCTACCAACAGCAGAGCGCCTGAAGCTAGTAGAAATCCTATACAAAGTGGATGACACGCCTGATATCATCAGCAAGTTCCCAAAACTGTTCTCTGGACTAGGAAAGCTAGCTCATTTCAAAGTCCGACTGCACATAAATGAACAAGTGATACCTGTGGCCAAACATCACCGGAAAGTACCCTTTCACCTCCAGCAAGCGGTGGATGAAGAGCTGCAAGATCTACTGAGCAGACATCATAGAGAGGTCAACCGGGCCCACCCCGTGGGTATCACCAGTGGTAGTAGTGCCCAAACGGGGAGCAGAGAACAGAGTGCGTCTCTGCGTGGATATGCGAGCTCCTAATACAGCCATTGAACGTGAGAGGCATCCGGGACCCCATATCAGTGACATGATCACCCGCCTGAACGGAGCAAAAGTCTTTTCAAAATTAGACCTAAGCAAAGGGTATCATCAGCTCGAGCTCCACGAGAAGTCCCGATACATCACTACTTTCACCACAGACCAAGGACTCTTCAGGTACAAGCACCTCAACTTCGGAATTTCCTCGGCCATGGAAATATTTCAAGAGGCGGTGCAGCGAGTCATCCAGCACATTCCAAACTCATTCAACTACAGTGACGACATTTTGGTGTTCAGTGAAAATCGCAAGGAACACGACAAGGCTCTTGATCGTGTGTGTCATGCTCTTCTAAATGCCAACCTCACGCTCAACCGTGACAAGTGCGAGTTTCACAAATCTACATTAAAGTTCTACGGCCACATCTTCTCCAGTGACGGGATGCGACCTGATCCTGAAAAAGTATTAGCACTATCCGACACGCCATGCCCCCGAGATGTCAGTGATATACGATCCTTCCTGGGCATGGCTAGTTACTGTGCCCGGTACATCAAGGACTATGCCACCATCAGTTACCCCCTGCGGGAGCTCTCGAAACAAGGCCAAATCTTTCATTGGTCCACCAAGTGCGAGCAAGCATTCAGTCAAATCAAAACAGCAGTGAGTTCTGCCATCAATCTGGCTTATTTCAACCCCCGCAAGAAGACAGAAATCACAGTCGATGCAAGCCCTGTAGGACTGGGAGCCATCCTAGCCCAATACAATGAAGAAGGAGAACAGCGACACATTGTAGCATACGCTAGTCGCAGCCTCACCGACACAGAAAAAGCCTACTCACAGCCTGAAAAAGAGAGTCTGGCAGTTGTGTGGGCGTGTGAGCACTTCCATCTCTTCATCTATGGGAAGCACTTCACGCTAATCACTGACCATCAGGCCCTCATATCGATCTTCGGAAATCCTCGAGCACAGATGCCACCACGGATCGAACGGTGAGGTATTCGCCTCCAAGAATATACGTACACCATTGTTCACAAACCGGGGAAGGCGGAGAACCCAGCAGACTACATATCGCGACACCCCAGGATTTCAACACGAACAAGGTGCTCACTGGCAGAAGAATACCTCCATTTTGTCATTGATCAAGCAAGGCCACCCGCAGTCCCACTAGAAGCTATCATAGAAGCCACTGCTGAGGATGCCATGCTCCAGAACATAATACATCGTGTCCGCACAAACTCGTGGAGACACCTGGAGGAGACCTCAAGTGACAAGACTGTAAACATGCAAGAACTCGCGTCGTTTCGTCATGTCAAAGATAATCTCACAGTCAGCACAAATGGACTGCTATTAAGAGACCGGCGAATTGTCATTCCCCAACAACTAAGGCAGGGAACTGTAAATCTGGCGCATGAAGGACACAGAGGCGTGGTGGCAACGATGAAAGCACTAAGGGAGCGGGTCTGGTTCCCGTCCCTTGACCAACTGGTAGAAACCACACTCCAAGATTGCCCTCAAAGCCAACTAGTAGGGCGAGAAGAACCACACTCCCCGCTTCAAATGTCTGACCTCCCCGACGGTGTATGGCAACAAGTGCCGTCAACTTCTTTGGCCCATTGAAGTCAGGGAAATACATCATTGTCATCATGGATGAGTACTCCAGGTTCCCCATTGCGCAACAAGTCTCATCCACAAGAGCCACCGCTGTCATACCTGTCATTGACGAAGCATTTGCAACATGGGGAATCCCCACAGTAGTGAAGACGGACAATGGCCCACCATTCAATGGACTCGAGTTTGCAGAGTTCGCAAGACACCTGAACTTCAGACACAGAAAGATCACCCCCTTGTGGCCTCAAGCCAATGGGATGGTCGAAAGGTTCATGGCCACCATAAAGAAAACCATACAACAAGCCGAAATGACCCAATGTGACATTCAACCTGCGCTCAATGAGGTACTGCAAGCGTACAGAACCACGCCACACAGCACCACTAACAAGTGTCCAGCCACTCTGATGCTCGGAAGAACTCTGCGTACCAGAATACCAGTCGCGGGCACCGCCCTGCATTCCAGGTCCCCAACTTCGGATCACGAGACACTAGTGGGTCTTGACAGAGTCAAGAAGGCGAAAATGAAAGAGTACACAGACAGTCGTCGGCACGCCAAGGTGTCTGACATTCAAGAAGGAGACTGGGTATTAGTCAGGCAAGAACAAAAGGCCAAAATTGACAGTCGCTACTGTGACCACCCTCTACAAGTGACAAGGCAGAAAGGAACCATGATCACGGCTGCTTCTGAGACCAAGAGAACCACGCAAAATGTGTCGCATTTCAAGAAATGCAATCCTGCCTCATACACCCACGCGGAAGAACCGTAATGCGACACAGATGAGTCGAGCCGAGAATCTGAAGACTGAGAAGAACCTGAAACCACAGCGAGTCCGAGAGAGTCACGAGAGGGGCGCCCATCACGCCGACCACAGAGGACCATCAGGAGACCTACCCGGCTTATTGAAGAACTCTGAGCAAGTCGGCATTGAACATTTAAAGAGGGAGGAGATGTAGTGTCGTCATGCCTGACCTGTCGCGCGCGACAGAGCCAGGCATGGAAGGAAGCGGAAGGGAGGGGCCAGGAAGCTGGCATGTAGCGGAGTGAATGGTAGAATAAAGACGTGTTTTGCAAGAGCTCCTGTGTCGGTCTCGCTACTGCACACCGAGACACGAAACATGGTTAAGGCAGATCGCGGTCTAGTGTCCAGATGGGTGGGGAAAGGAAGAGGAAGCATTGAAACAGGAAGCTCCAGATGTGGGCAGGTAAGTGGGGCTGGGGCTGGGTTTGGGGGGTAGATTTAGGGGTGGGGGTCAGGTGAAGGGCTCAGGGGGTCAGGATAGTTTTTGGAAAGGGGCATGGTTTTAGGGCGCAAGGCAGAGGTGGTGGGTCGGGGTAGTTGTAAGGGCTGGGGCCGGGTTTGGTGGTGTCAGTTTTTAGAGGTAGCAGTCAGTTTTAGGGCTCGGAGGAGGTCTGGGGAGGGGGCTCGGGGCAGTCTTTTTAAATGGGTGCAGGGTTTTAGGGCTCAGGGCAGGAGGAGGGGATCGGGGTAGTTTTAAGGTCTTGGGGCGGGTTGGGGGAGTTTTTAGGGGTGAGGTCAGTTTTAGGTCTCAGGTCAGGGGGTCGGAGTAGTGTTTTAAAGGGGGAAGGGTTTTAGGCCTCAGGGCGGGGGAAGAGGTAGGGGTGGTTTTAAGGGCAGTGCGGGGGTATGTTTTAGGGATCACGGTGGGGGGCCTGAGATTGGGGTAGTTTTTGGTGGGGGCAGGGTTTTAGGCCTCAGGGTGGGGGAGGGCAAAGGGTAGTTTTAGGGACAAGGCAGGGTCGGTTTTAGGGCTCAGGATGGTGGGGCAAAGTAGGGGGGATAGGATTTTAGGGCTTAGAGTGGGAGGGGGGTCAGGGTAGTAGTAATTTACCATGCATATCCCTTTAGCAAATGCGTGGTTAAGACGCATTCATTGTTAGGACCACGTTGTAGAGGCACGTGTGGTTCAGCAATGCGTGCTTCTGTCATACAACGTAAAAGTATGAGTGAGCCAAAGTGAGAGTGATGTGAATGAGTGAGTGAGAGTAAGAGTTCAAGCAGCTAGGAGTGCAGAGATTGAGAATGAACGAGTGAGGGCAAATGAGTGGGAATGAATGATTAAATGTAAGTGAACATGAGTGGAAATGTGGTGTTATACTTATGAATCTGCTATTATCCCTGGCACATTTAAGGTATAATTCTAGGCTTGTATAGGAACCTATGGCAAAATAATGGCACTGACATACTGGAGATATTACTCGACAGTGGCATACTAGAGGTGATATTTGGTACTGGCATGCTAGAGGAAATACTTGCCCTATAGGACACCAATGACAAAATTCTGGTGCTGGCATACTGGATGGAAGTCCTTATTGGCACACATGCAGCTGTGAAAAAATGCTAACACTGGTATATTGGAGGCAATTCCTGGCATGAGAGGACAACCGTAGCATAAGAGAAGGGGGAAAGCATGACAAAATGTTGGTCATGGCATACTAGAGGTCATCTCTGACATAAAGGTGATCCATGGTATCTGGATGGCGCTAATGGCAAACATTTTGGCAAAGGCATATTGTATGCACTTTTTGACCTAAGGGGGCACCCATGGTATATGAAGACACCCATGACAAAATGCAGGCCCTGGCACGGCGGAAGTCATTTTTGACGTCTGGGAGCATCCATAGCACATTTAAAAAAATTGCAGTCAGCTCCTAGGGAAGGTCAGGTTTCAGTGGCTTGGCACACAATGAAAATACTTGCATATTTAATGAGCGCCCTTTCATGGCTTATGGCTTTTGAACACATTTAGGTGAAAATTATGCTTTAAAATGCACAATTTGACCCTATCTTTCCAAACTTTTTTCAGGTAGAAACGCCTTAACCCTGCACTAGAAGAAGATGGGCTTACTCACTTAGCTCAATTGCTACATTTCAGCGCAAGTATTATATACATACCATCAAAGATCGCCATGCTCCACTGCAAGAACATAAGGTAAACAGCATCTTGAAAAGCAATGGTTACTTTCTTTAGCTTGCAATAGGGCCAAGATATAGGGTTTGTATCAATAACTTCAGCAGTGCAATGCACACTCATCAAATTAAATACAAAATATATTTAAAAAAACACATTTTAAATAAGTTGTTGCCATGTTTCATTGTTGGAAATAGATGAAAAATTATGTGTTTGAATACAAAATGCACCTTTCCTTCACACATGTGATAGTGCCGTGCAAAAGACCATGAATCAGAATGTATTAACAATAAGGGATAATTGAAACTAATACATAGTTAATATTCAATATGTGGTCTGTATCAAATAATACACATGACCATAACTACTATTTTCTTTTTTAGATCTCTTTTTTTTAACTCTCATGATAATTTATCAATACATGCTCATTGCTATATATATTAGGGAAGCTATTCCCCCATGACAGTTTGTCATATGAATAATTTAGGATTGGTGTGCTGTTCCCTGTGTTGTGGTAGTATATTATCTTCAAACAAACACATATTGTTTCATATAACATAAAAAGTAACAAGTAATGTTCCCCTGATATACCATGTAAGCACCTTAAATTTTGTGAAATATATATATATATATATATATATCCAAAGAGAAGCCCCCGAGCTTTAAGGATGCACTCCAAACAGAGGATTATGCTTACTGTGCTTTCATTCACGAGAACCGGACACACGTCACCAATCAATGTGAATCCCTGACGCGTTTCGGTGCGGCTGCACCTAATCATAGGGCGGGGCATGGCAATACTTGGAAATGCACCGCATTTGAATTTCCCTTTGTGGCATTCATTCTCAGTGAATGGTATGCCGGGAAATGAAGTGCGATTCTTCCCCTTCTGTGGGGTCTGTATTTTTTGCCAGCATAATATAACTCCCAATGTTCTTAAAAGTGTTCACAGTTCACAGTGTGAACTGGACAGCTGAACCGAGGCCCACCGGAGGGCTGTGAACACTTTTAAGAACATTGGGAGTTATATTATGCTGGCAAAAAATACAGACCCCACAGAAGGGGAAGAATCGGCACTTCATTTCGGCATACCATTCACCGGAGAATGAATGCCACAAAGGAAAATTCAAATGCGGTGCATTTCCAAGTATTGCCATGCCCCGCTCCTATGATTAAGGTGCAGCCGCACCGAAACGCATCAGGGATTCACATTGATTGGTGACGTGTGTCCGGTTCTCATGAATAAAAGCACAGTAAGCATAATCCTCTGTTTGGAGTGCATCCTTAAAGCTCGGGGCTTCTCTTGGATATGTTAATACACGGCGGCCTCGGCCGTGAAAGGATTGCACCACCGGATGAAAAGCAAACAGGTCTGCGGGTTGGAAACTGTTTTTCAGCCTACTTGCAGCGCAGAGGATATTTAATTTTGTGAACTGGACAGCTGAACCGAGGCCCACCGGAGGGCTGTGAACACTTTTAAGAACATTGGGAGTTATATTATGCTGGCAAAAATACAGACCCCACAGAAGGGGAAGAATCGGCACTTCATTTCCCGGCATACCATTCACTGGAAAATGAATGCCACAAAGGGAAAATTCAAATGCGGTGCATTTCCAAGTATTGCCATGCCCCGCCCTATGATTAAGGTGCAGCCGCACCGAAACGCGTCAGGGATTCACATTGATTGGTGACGTGTGTCCGGTTCTCATGAATAAAAGCACAGTAAGCATAATCCTCTGTTTGGAGTGCATCCTTAAAGCTCGGGGGCTTCTCTTTGGATATATATATATATATATATATATATATATATATATATATATATATATATATATATATATGTGTGTGTGTGTTTGTGTCTGTGTTATGTTGATATATTTATTAACAATGCATTTAATTGTGGCACTTCAGTGATGTCAGTTATTATAATGTCATTAAGGTTAAGGTTATGTGACATCAACTCCTGGGAAGATTGAGGTTCAAAGGTCTTATGATGCTACTTCCTGTGATGCGATTGGAGTCAAGGGACGTATGATGTAACTTCCGATACCCCTAGCAGCTCGGTGAATCAAAATCCTTGCCTTTCTTTCCACGTTCCTGTTGAATCTTAGGGGCTCATTACGATGGCAGAACGATCGACACCGGCGGGCCGGCGGTGGCGATTGTTCCGCCATCACAATGAGATTTACCCACCGCCATATTAGCATGGCGGTGGGTATTGCGGCAGACGCAAAGTCCGTCCGCCGTATTTCCGCTGGTGGCAATCGCACCGATTGCCTGGCGGGCGGAGCAGGGCCACTAATATGGTGGTGGTGCCTAGCAGGCACCGTCCGCCATATTAGGATGATGCTGGTGAGGATTGGTTTCGGGGGCCTGTTGCGGGCACCCCTGTGTTGGGGGGAGGTGTGGGTGCACTGGGGTGGTACCCCCCTGCATTTCACTGCACCATGTGGCAGGCACAGTGTAGTGCCTGCCACGTTGTGCAGTGCAATGCACTACATGCTCTTTTCGGCATCGCAGCGGTGCTGCTGTTGGCAGCCACCGCCGCAATGACAACAGTGCGGGAACTGACCGCAGCGGTGGCGGTCCCATCCTAATAGGGTAGGCGGGACCGCCGCACGCATGGCGGTCGGTCCCAAACACCGCTACGATGGCGAGCGGACCAGGTCCGCCCGCCATCGTAATCAGCCCCTTAATTCCTTTGGGCAACACCATCAGACTAATTCTCAAAGTTGTTTCCCTGGCTTGAGACAGTCTGATGCCTCAAAGTATTAAAACTAACCTTGGGCGGTGAACTCCGCTCCGCTCACGGAGTTTGCGGAGTTTCCTGCACTCCGCGTTACGCGGAGATCACGGAATTCCGAAAAACTCCGCTTCGTGTTGCGTAGCGGAGTTTTTTTCCTCTGTCGTGTTCGCCAACGTCAAGTTGGCGACCGCAAGCGAGGAAAATCAACCGCCCGGCTAGATTTTTCCTCGTTCTCGATCGTCAACATCAAGTTGGCGAGCGCGAGCGTGGAAAATCAACATCCCGGCGAGATTTCTCAACGCGGGGGTCAGGTTTCTCATTGCGAGTGGTCGTTATTCTCGCGACAGCTCGCGTTGAGAAACTGCCCGTTCGCATTGAGAAAGCTGCCGCTTGAGTAAAAATCTACTCGAATGAATGAATAAATGAAATTGGATTTCTATAGCGCGTTACTACCCTAAGGCCTCGTAGCGCTTAAGACCGGACAGACAGATACATGGCAGGTTAGAGTGTAGTGCTGAAAAGATAAGTTTTAAGAAGTTTACGGAAAGTCTGTAAGTTAGGTTCCATTCGAAGAGTAGAGGGAAGGGAATTCCATAGATTGGTAGCGTTCAGGGAAAAAGAATGACCGCCCCATCTAGATCTAAGTACTTTCCTTGTGGTAGCCAGGAAAGCGGAGCTGGAACGAAGACTCCTTGAAGGTTGGTAGGGAGTGACCAGGGGGTGGATAATGGCAGGGCCAGTTTTCCAGAAGGCTCTGTGGGCCAGGCACATGGCCTTAAATCGTATTCGGGACCTGATTGGGAGCCAGTGAAGTGTTCTAATTGCGGGTTTTGCTGATTGTCTCCGAGGAACTTGGAGGAGTAGACGAGCCGCACAATTCTGGATCACTTGTAATTTTCGTGTAGTGGCCTGAGGGGCGCCCAAATACAAGGCGTTCCCATAATCCAAGCGGGATAAGATGAGGGCTTGCACCATGATCCTTCGCGCCTGGAAGGGGAGTAAATGGAGAATTTTCCTTAACATCCTCATCAGGCCAAAACATGTAGCTGAGAGCTTGGTGGCTTGATGATTGAAGCTTAAGGAGCTATCAAGCCATATGCCTAGGCTCTTAATCTGGTGCTTTGGGGCAGGCATAGTGCCGAGACACTTCGGCCATAGAAATGCCGAGGAAGGTGATGGAGCTTTGCCCAGGAACATCAATTCAGTCATGTCCCCATTTAGCTTAAGGTGAGATAGTTCCATCCATTCGGCTACTGCCTCTAGGCAGTTGCCCAGAGCGCATGATGAACCCTCCGGGTGGTTTAATGCCACAACCAGTTGGGTATCATCAGCGTAGGTGATAATTTTTATGCCGAATGGATGTACTATCTCTGCCAGATTCGCCATATAGGTGTTAAAAAGCGTGGGGCTCAAGGAGGAACCCTGGGGAACCCCACAGCTGAGAGGCCATCAGTTGGATGTAAAAGTACCCTCAAAGACCTGAAAGACTCGGTCCTTTAGAGAGGACTGAATCCATGTTAGAGCCTGGTGAGTTACTCCAAGGTTTTTTAATCGCTCCAGCAGGATGTTATGATCTACAGTGTCGAAAGCGGCACTGAGGTCTAATAAGATAATTGCTGCTGAGCCTCCCTGATCCAGAAGTCTCCTTGCTTCCTCTGTCACTGCCAGAAGGGCCGTCTCTGTCCCACGCCTGGGACGAAATCCTGTCTGGGAGTCGTGGAGCAAGTTGTTAGACTCCAGATAGTGAGCTAGTGTAGAGTTTATATGTCTCTCAATCAGCTTGCTCAGCCAGGGAAGGAGAGAGATAGGTCGATAGTTGGCCATGTTGGAGTTGTCTAGATTTGTTTTTTTTAAAAGGACTCTAACCTGAGCGCATTTCCAATCTGGGGGTACCGTGCTCGAAGTAATGGAGGCATTTAGGGTGTTCAGAATTACTGGGCGAATGACGTTGGCAACTAAAGTAAGATACCGCGGAGGAGCAGGGTCCAAGGGAGAGCCCGAGGTCACCGTAGAGATAAGTGTATCCAAGGTGACCTCATCTATCAGGGGGAGCTTCGCTAAAGAACACTGTGATTCAGGAAGGGAACTTTTAGTGCTGGACACTGTGGGCTCAGTTTGGTGGGAAGGGAAGGATTGGCATATCAGATGAATTTTTTGGTGAAAGTATTCTGCTAAGTTGTTACAGCGAGCTAGTGCATCCTCTGTGTTATGGGATTTTTGCGGTATGGTGGTAAGAGATTTAGCAATACGGAAAATCTCTTTGGGAGAATTAGCCGCTGCATTAATCCTCTCCTCATAGAATGAAGATTGGGCAGCTTTGATTTCTGCCTTATAATTTCTGATTGCCTCTCTATAGATATTTTTCCTCTCTTCTGCTAGGTTCTGTCTCCATCTCCTTTCCAATTTTCTGCAGATTTGTTTAAGTTCCCTTAATTTGGGGAAAACCATGGAGCCGCTTTATGTTTGGGTCTCTTGTAGGAAGGGTTTATTGGAAGTAGAGTGTCCAATGAGTTTTGGATCCACAGGTTAAAGTTGTTATTAGCCCTCTCAGGATCAGAAACAGGAGGGGGAGCAGTGGCATCTAGAGTTAGGCAGAAAAGGAAAGCAGGGACCGCTTGCACTGTGCATGGTGCCGTTCGCAATGATTGCACAGTGCGGACAAGCATCCGGCACTCTGCAATCACCGCGAACAGCATTTTTCTATTGTACTCCGCCGCTCGCGTAGCTCCACGTAGTGCAGCAGTTTTTTTTGCACTTCGCGTAGTGCAGCGTAGTGCAACTCCGCGAACTGCGCCCAGGGTTAATCAAAACGTGTCAATTTTCCATCACCTACAAAATGCATGTTGTATGCAATGCACAAAATATGCACTGGTGTAAGTATGCCTTTAGTACATTCCCCAAACAGGTGCAGTGTTACATCCTATGTACTAATTGTCAAGCCCCATTCATGTGATACTGCAGCCAAAAATTCAATGGTGAAGATCCTACTTATCTTTTATTGCAGGCAAAATCTGATCCCCTCTCAAGATTTAGACACCACGATGTTCATCTTTAGTTAAAGATAATCCATTTCATCCAGTGTAAAAAACAGAGACACCTCACAGAAGCAATCAGTGGGTTGCACTGATAGATGCATTCAGTGTTCTGGGCTTGTCTTCATAGCTGTGCTCCTGTGTGTGTTAGTGTGGAGGGGGAAAGGACTCAGACATTGTCTTTAATCCTTACACTGTTGATATTGAACTTAAGTTAACAACACTGTGTCATATGTTTGATCTAGTGGTTATGGCTGGCCAATATGTTTCACTGCAGCAACTTCTTTAGGGTCTGGGGACCAACGATGAGTTTTATGCCTCTCCTCTTGTCTTCATATTGACCTATGGAAACCTACGGAGATAAGTTGTCAGTGCCTACGTTATTCTGCTCAGTGCCCAAATAGACTCAATGTAGTAAAAAAGGTAAAAAATGAATTATCTACCTCCTATAAGAACACCTTATGTAATGCTTCACCCAATGAAATGCATTTGCCTGTTTATTACAGCTTTCAAAACATTCTAATCAAAAGAAGAAATAACATCACCCATTTGAAATTTTTAATGCAAGGAAAGTATGGGGTGATGCTCATGTAGCTCTGTTACTAATGTCATCATGGGAAGCCCCTCAAAGGCAGACTATGAGGCAGCAAATTCCTCTTGTGGAATGACCCTATATACTTCCAGAAAGAGACCTACCCAATGATTGATAAGTTAGGAAAATTGCTAATCATGCACAATATCTGAAAGAAGCCATAAAAGGACAACCTTCCTTACTAGACGTACCACATTTTACAAACAAGAAATCTATCTGACTATAAGGCGTTGTTCCTTTCATATAGATTGTGTGAGCTCTGTGTAAATGCAATGTATGATACATAAACATTTCCTCTAATGAATGAGAAGAAAAAAATACAGAAAGTGTTAAATCCAGGGAGCAATGGTAGCATGAAGAAATCTTAGATAAAAATGAGAGTTAGGAAGAAGAACCACGTTGCCAGACAAAAATCCAAGATATACTTAATTATTTTAAAGAGCCATAATTTCATCTAAACGTCTCCCAGAAGTTCAGGCTACCAAAAGAAGAACCTTGAGAGTCAATAATTTTATATATAGTGGTTTTCGGGGCTCTAAGGCAGCCAAAACCCTGGTTGGATCACGAGAAACAGCATCAATATTCTTATCAGAGGACTAGACTTCAAGTTCCTCCAAAGTTCCCTTTAAATATACTCTTAATATACTAAGCTATCTAGATTGTTTGATAGGTATCACTACGTCTTCCAAACAAACTAAAGCCTGCAAATTTAACCTTTCAAGTTCCATACCTCTAGATGCAAACATAGAAGAGTGAGGTCTGATAGAACGGAAACAGCGGGGAGAAAGAAATTGAGAACACTCATGAAGGCTGGATTGGTAGTTACAGAAGCATAAGATACCAGGTGCTACCAACAATATATTCCCCAAACCACCCCTGATCTTTATAGAACCTCACCCAAAAGGGGGAAGGGAGTTAAAGCATAAAGAAAACATCAATGGATTTTGATTGAGAATGCATCCATTGCCCACGCCCTCTGTGTTGGATGTAAGGAGCAAATGTATGGAAGATTCAAGTTGATGAGATCCAACCATGGATGGCCAAATCTATCCATTATTTCTAGGTATCAATGGGGATACAGACACACTGACTTCGAGGAAGGAAAGGTCCTTCTATGCATGCATGCATATCTGGTCCTCTTTCCCCAGAAAACACACTGTCATCATGGAAAGGAAATTGACTTCCACCCAAGATCGTACCTTTTGTGCTTGTGCTGCTAAGTTCAGCACTCTAGCTCCCGGCCGATGATTTATATAGGCTACCTCATTGTCTGCTCAAATCTTTACTGCATAGTCCTTTTAAAGTGGAGCAAAACCCCGAAGAGCCGAATGAAAGGCAACTAGTTCCCTCCATTTAGAAAAGGCAGTCAACCCTTCTGGAGAGCAAAGACCCTGAATGGACCATTCTACCAGAGAGCTAGCAGGGTGTGCAAAATAAAGATGGGTTGCGATGCAGCCAAACTAGTTACCAGTGGATGAGATCTGTTCTAGCATTCCTCCCATCACTTTTTTACATACTTCAGTGTAACACCCTAAGCGTGACAGGTATGCCCAGAAGAGAGTCCCGTGCTCATTGTGCAACTGGAACCAAGCTACACCCTACTGAAGAGCCACAATCAAGGAGATACACAACTTGGATTGCTTGTGGTCCGATACAGGGAGGACCTAGTCTGGCAGTTTAGGCTGGATTGTTCCTATTGAAAGAGGATCAAGACTGGTTTCTATATAGCTGGGTCAAACTGAAGTGGCGTGGTATGCAAAAAAATTATGGACTAGGATGTGGCCATGAGTAGTCGCCAGTGGCTGAGATAAATTCAAGCATTCCTCCCATCACTTTTTTGTATACTTCCATCCTAACTGCTTGTCATCTGTTGAGTTTCAGGTAGCTGGAGTGACTTGAAGAATCCCCATTTAGCAGGTGTTTGGTTGGAGCCACCAATGTAAGTCCAAAGAAATCAGAGTGGTTACTGAGATCAGATCTTCGCTGTGCCCCAGAGGTGTTTCAAACGGTGAAACAAATGTTGCTCTAATGATTGCAGATGCAGTTGGGACCATGGGACAATAAGTAGGCGGCATGAACAGCATTGAATCCATTTGATAAAGAATAAGAAATGACTCAAAGGCATCTTGAATGAAGAATACCCACAAATGGTGCCAGCACCCAGTTAAACACTCTTTGAGCTACTGCAAGTCCGAATGGTAGGATGCAAAATTGATAATGCAGACCCAGCACCCAAAACCTTAAGTATTTCTGTGAGGTTGGTTGAAGGGGAATATAGAACTAGGCATCCTGGTGTCTGAGGAAAAGAAAATATATTCTTGATCCAGGTCATCTTCAGGAATTTGAGGGCACGAGCAAGACATATTTTGGGCTCCTCTGTACAGAACAAATTGGAATGATTTTGTTATGCTAAATTATAACAGAGTCACAAAAAGCAGTTGAAATTGTCTTGCTCAGGATCCCAAAAATCTTTAAGATGACACTGGGTAGAGAGACAAAGTAAGGGGTAGATGTAGGCAGATAGGGAGAGTGGTTTAGAGGGAGAAATAGAATAGACAGAGGTTTGATAGAGGGAAAGCTCACTTTCCAAGAGGACCCTTTTGAAGGTTATGGCCCTGGGCAATTGCCAACTTGGCCTAGGCCTTAAAACATCTCTGCCTTGAGCAATCAGCAGATAAGAATCTGAAGTATTGTCATCTTTAATTTCTGTTGAAGTAAAAAGACATGCACTTCCTTTTAGTCCAGAATCTGTTTGGATTCAACTAAAAGTTTTGGACTACAAACAGGATGGAATAAAATCCTTGCCACTATTCTGCACTCGGAACTGGGATGATGGCTGCTTTTTCTTGAAGCTTGTGTCTCCCTGGAATTAAGCTGTTATGTCTTATAGCACAATGTGGAGTTGGAGTCACCATGAAATCTTGATTTGGCTTCTACGGAAACATCATTGTGTATCCCTTGTGAACAATCTGCGGGACCCAACTGTTTGATATTAAACTTTTCCAAACTCTTCTACAGTTTATAAAGTGATCCCTCACTGGAATGGAATAGTCATGTCTGTGGGGCTGGAGAATTTGGAACATTGAAAGTTGACTGTTTACAAGGCTTCTCAGAGTAGTGATCTCCCTGGACATGGCCCCTGCCTCAAAATGGCTGGCAGGCACCCCTAAAAGAAGCCGGAGGACCAAAGGCTCTATAAAAGCCAAATCCTCTCCCCTGTTGTGAGGACAAGTCGGAGCCATTAGATCTCAGTCCACAGCAGAGTTCTTTACAATAGCCTTCAGCTGATGCCCATACAATTTTGATCCACTAAAGGGAAGATAGGAGAAGGCATCAGCTTTCAATGACCTTAACCAGAAGTAGCAATGAGCCGATATAACAGATCCAGCAGCTGTAGTGGCCGCACAATGGTAGCTGAATGAGATATCCAAGAGAAATCTAACATGCTATTCCATTAAAGAGAGTACACATAAACAGTCCGCTCCCTCCTGCATCTTGTCTGCCAGCTCTTGAAAATTGCACCACGGAGACTGTTCAGCATAAGCTGAATAAGTGTTGGCTCTGATTGCAAAGTAACAAGCATAATAAGACTGTTTCAAAACTGCCTCAACCTTTCTGTCAACAGTAACAAGCAGGGATGCTTCCTCTGAAATGCCTGCCCACTGAGAAGCCAACCCTGCTATCATTGAATCCACATCAATCACTGGAGGTAATTCCTCTTGAAAGCTGGTTAAAGGGTAGCAATGGGTTAGAAAGTGAGGAAAAACAGTATGATATGATTCTTTCTACTCCCTGTTAAGAACCTTTCAAATTGCCTTGTACAAGTGGAGGGAATCAGGTTCCTTTCACTGATACATAGAAAAGAAATCCTGTTCTTCCTTATCCTCAGGAAACTCTAAAACTGGGGTCTCCGACCAGTAGCTCGTGAGCTACTGTAGCTCTCATGCTACCTCTGAGTAGCTTACCTGTGTGCAGCCCAGCTTATTAAATAAGAAAGCTTTTCCTTGGTTTAATTAATATACATATGAAATTGAAATTATGCAACAATAATAATATTAGTAGCTCTCAATGCATTCCATTGAACATCAGTAGCTCTCAGTACAGAAAACATGGAGACCCCTGCTCTAGAAAATCTAAGTACTCTCTTATTTGTTGTAAAACTTCAGACATATCAGAACTTTGCATATAAAGTCACCTCTGCTCAATATCATTAGGTTCCTGATGTAGGTCACAAGCTTCTCCCAAAAGTGGAAAAACCTTATCTTTCTTTAAAAATTGCAACTACAACTTGGTTTACCATTGCTTGGAGCAGAACTTGAGACTACTCAACATCGCCAGAAAATTCACCCTCTTCTACATTAGTGAGGACTCTCAGTGATGCTTGTTCTCATCATGCTTTCTGCCCTTAATACCTGTAAAGCAGAACCTATCTGTCTGGAAAAAAGCAAGACACACAAGCATCATGAAGTACTGCCTGCTTCTTGGGTGCCTAAAGATGAGTTCTCAGCACCTAATTGAGATCTCATATGACTACTATCATCATGATGGAATCAGGCACCAGTATGAGATCCCTGACCGTACGCAACAGAGTGGCTAAATAATATCCACAGGCCGGAGAGACTGTAGCATCAATGAGCAACAGCTAAAGCACGTTCTGCTAAAATCTGCCCATAACCTACAGAACTGACACATATAAATCATGGGTACAGAAATGCAACGGCAAAGACTAGAAAACAGACACATAAATGACTGCATGTAGAACTGTTTTAGGTGCATGGACTTTTCATGAATAGAGTGCAAAAAACTTTGAAGAATGATACAAGAAAGTAGCTTCCAGAAACTGAGCTATTTATTTTAAAATCCTTGCCAGGCATTATAGTGGGGCTAAATACATCAGGTGCAACGCAGTCTGCACAGTTGTGGTTGATATTAAGCCTGGGCGGTAAAATCCGCTTCTTTCGTGGAGTTTGCGGATTTTTGGCAACTCTGCGTTCCACGTAGAACGCGGAGTTACCAAAAACTCCGGGAGACACGGCGTAGCAGAGTTTTTTCCTTGTTCGCGCTTTCAAAATGCGTTTTCGCGCACGCGGTAGCGGCTTACCGGGATCCCTGCGTTCGCCGACGAGTTTTCCTATCCGTTCGCGAGTGCCACGAGACTTTGGTAGCCGGCCGCGCGATCCCACGAGAGTGTGCGATCGCGAACACGTCATTCGGATGCGCCATTGGATATCCGGCGGAAGTTTAGTGAAGCTCGCGATGCCGAACACGCAAAATTTGCAATCTGTAGAAGAATATCTCTCGAGCAGCATAAAACCTTCTCGAAAATGATGATTTGGATGAAAAAAACTCCTCAGATTGACATTTGGCTGTACTTTTTTGTGCAAGGAGTCCTTTTTCTTTTTTTACTTTTTTTGGGAGAGGAAGGAAGTGCCCCAGAGTCTCTAACTTCCTGTTCCTGTCCAGCAGGCTCCTCCCTGTGCTTTGTCCATGTCCTGTTCACTTTTCATTTGGATTTGGAGCTGGAAGGATCACCCTTTGTGTCTGCTGCATCATATATCATTGGATTTGAGGACTTTTGGATTTTAGATTTTACAAGTAAGTTGGTGTTGTTTGTTTGATTGGGGCATTGCAGTTGCTGCAACTACAATTTTTGTACTTTTCATCATTTAAATTTTTTTTTATTGTGGGTAGCCAGTAGGCCCAGAGCTAGTCATGGGTGCATGAAACAACTGTTTCTGTGGTGTCTGTTGAATTCAAACATCATTTAGGGCATGGATGGCATTGTATTAAATTGCAAAATGTGTATTTTTTGGGGTATTTCACTTTTTTGGTGTGTGTTAAATAAATGCCTTTGTTGTGTGTGTGTGTGTGTGTATGTGTGTGGTGTGGTTGTTGTTTAACTTGCATACCTTGTTTAGTCCTGTGGATTTTCGTTTTTGTATTTTATTGCATTAAAGCTGTGTTGTTTAGCATGCCGCCTTTGCCTGGCCATTATAGGCCTGATTCAGTTCATTGTTTTCCAGGCCTCCTGCTTGTTGTGACTGTGAGTGACCATGTGGCCGGTGGCCATATTGTGGTGGTAGTTTAGAAGTGTGCTGCTTTTGCCATATAGGCCTGCATGTGTTTCCTTTGTTCCTTTTGGCCTAGGCTTCTTGTTGCTGTGGGCCTGGCCATGTGGCTGGTGGCCATTCTGAAGCCAGGCAGTGTGCTTTTGCCATAGGCCTGCATTGCCTGTCTTCCCTTTCTTGTTGTTGTGGGCCTGGCCATGTGGCTGGTGGCCATTTTGAAGCCAGGCAGTGTGCTTTTGCCATAGGCCTGCATTGTCTGTCTTCCCTTTCTTGTTGCTGTGGGTGGCCTGGCCATGTGGCTTGTGGCCATTTTGTGGAGCCAGCCAGTGTGCTTTTGCCATAGGCCTGCAAGCTTGTGGCCTAGTCTGCCAATATGCCTTTCATCCAGTAGGCCCAGAGCTACTCATGGGTGCATGAAACAACTGTCTCTACGGTGTCTGTTGAATTTAAAGATCATTTAGGGCATGGATGGCATTGGATTGAATTGTAAAATGTGTTTTTTTTGGGGTTATTTCGCTTTTTTGGTGTGTGTTAAATAAATGCCTTTGTTGGATGTGTGTGTGTGTGGTGTGGTTGTTGCGTACCTTTCCAACCTTTTTTAGCCCTGTGAATTTTCGTTTTTACATTTTTGCATTAAAGCTGTGTTGTTTAGCATGCCTCCTTTGTCTGGCCATATAAGCCTGCTTGAGTTCATTGTTTTCCAGGCCTCCTGCTTGTTGTGGCTGTGAGTTACCATGTGGCTGGTGGCCATTTTGTGGTGGTAGTTTAGTAGTGGGCTGCTTTTTCCATATAGGCCTGCATGTCTTTCCTTTGTTCCTCTTGGCTTACTGCTTCCATCCCCTTTGCCAGCTGCAGCTCCCTGAATGACGTGATGAGCAAATTAATGCCAAACAGGTTCCACTTCCATTACATTTGTATTGTTTTTGTTCTTCTTCTTTCCTATCCTTCCTGAGTGTACACAGTATACCATGAAAGCCCTTGTTGTCAAAGTCTCACAAATGGCTACACTGTTATGTTTTTTTTTATAACTTAAACTGAGTTAATAAAATGTAATAATATAACACTAACAAGTGTGACCACCACACACTAAGTTATATATTATATTTGTTTGTTTGTACTAGTAGTAATTGAACCACAACAACAAATGCAACATTTCACTGATGTTCTTCTCCTGGCTTCTTTGCTTTTAGGTGCACAAAAAGACAGAGGAGGAGGTGTCATCATCACCCGTTGTACTGCCAGACAGAAGTCCTGCTGCTCACCAAGTCACGTCCACGTGTGATCACAGACATCTCTGCAACTTGTGCACCTGTGTCCTGCTGACATCGGAAGGAAGAAGATGGCCCCAAAGAAAGGTACCAGGTCCTCCAGTACCAAGAAAGTTGCCAGTGAGAAGAAGGAACAGAAGAAGGAAGTGGCACTGCCACTTACCAAGACTGGTGTGCCGGCCAATATGTTTTTTGGGAAAACAAATATTACGCCTGCATCAGTGGTGTCCGGGGACCAAGCTGGGAGAAGCAGCACCTCCGCATCAGTGGGCCCACCCCACCAACCTAGGCCCAAGCCCATGAGTGTCGCAGAGGTAGCCAGTCTACTTGTGCAAACGCCAACGAGCAGTGATGTTGAAATGTCATTATCGCAAAGTAGTACCCAATCAACGCAGGCGGAAACTCAGCAGATAAGTGGGCAACAACAGCCGGAACAACAGTCACAACAACAGCCGCAACAACAGCCGCAACAACAGCCCACAATAGTAATTGTTCCTCCCGAAGTAGGGGCAGTTCAGGAAATCGAGTTTCCTGCAGACGAAGAAGAGCAAGCCACTCTTTCAGAAGATCCATTGTCTTCCAGATCCCCAGCAAGGAAAAGGAGGGTTAGTCCATCAACTTCTTCTTCAAGCCCCCCTTCTGATGATCTAGATGCCACTTGGAAGCCACCAGCTCAGTCTGAGAGTGAGGCACGCCACAAGACAAGGCTAGGGAAAAGGAAGGTTCCAGAAAGCCTTAGAGTTATGGAGGTAGATGTAGAAGAGGGGGATGATGACGAGCCAGTCATCATGATCACTCCCGGCCCAGTGGAGATGGAGACCAACAATATTACCCTATCCCAAATTGCTGTGAGGGATGTAGCACGGATACCACCAAGACAGGTAACACCAACACCACCTCCAGCTTCCATATTTGCATTTGCAAAGGCCCGGTAGGGACCTACATCCAGCACAACCACCACCTCAGTAGGTAGTGGTTCTGCACAGAGTCAAATTGCAGGCATACCCTCCAGTTCATCCAGCATTGCAAGTGGCACCTCCAGCAGCGCAAGAAAGTTCACCTCCCCAGTTTGGAACTTTTTTTCGGTTAGCAGTAAGGGGGAGAACGTTGCTATATGCTCAATTTGTCGACATAGTGTTAGTCGGGGTAAGCTTGGTACAAACTATGGTACCGGAGGCCAAACAACCCATTTGAAAAAACACCACTTGATCCAGTGGGAGGAACACCTTAAAGGCCTAAAAAGTAAAACTGCACCCATTGCTGTTGGTGTGGATGAAGAAGTAGAAGAAGATATGATCGCGGAGGAAGGTATACTAGAGGGAGACATTTTCTCTGGTACACAAAGTAGCCCTGCCCCCAGCAGTGTAGTGGTAACGCCCACATCCTCAGCAACATCTCAGTGGCACCGTAGTAAGAGTCAGGCTGAGACACCAAGGCAACAGAGTACTGCAATGAAAAAAGTGCGTCGTTGAGCCTAACTGGGTTCAAGAAGTCACCTGCATCAGCTGCACCAGAAAGGAAAATATTCCAGCCTACCATTGTCAGCATGCTTAGGTCGGAGGGGCAGTACGAACGCAACCACCCAACGGCACGTTTGTACAATGTGAAGCTGGCTAAAATGTTAGCGCTTGACCTTTTCCCTTTTTCTTTTGTGGAAGGGGTGGTTTTCCTTGAATTTGTGACAGCCATCTGCCCAAAATGGAAGGGTTCTAGCAGGTCCTATTTCGCCAGAGTTGCTGTTCCAGCACTACATCATGATGTGCTGGAATTGCTTGGATAAGCTTTGCAGCAGAGTGTTGTTCACAATATCCACCTGGCAACAGACATGTGGACCAGTTGCCAAGCCACTGATTACATGTGCATCACTGCACACTGGATCTCTTTTGTGGGGGTTAGAGAAAAGATATCTGAAGCAGGTGTTGTTGACACTGCTGAGATTTTTAATGCTACTCGGAAACATGCAACTGTAGCCATGTTCGCCATGGAGAAATCTCATACTGCTGCAAACATTTTGGAAGAGTTTAACAGCAAGGTCTTTGAATGGCTGCGCCCAAGAGGGCTTAACATTGGTATTGTTGCCACGGATAATGGCAGTAAAATAGTTAAGGCCATGGAGGATGGTGCCTATTCCAGGGTCCTGTGTTTGGCGCACTGCATTAACATTATTGTTCAAGACTTTCTGAAAAAAGAAGCCCGAGTCAGCAACTTACTGACCACCTGCAGAAGAATATGCACACATTTCATCCATTCTTTTAAAGCCCGGAAGCAGCTGAGGATCATTCAACGTGAGCATAGAATACCAGTCAAAGCACTCATCCAGGAGGTGCCAACACGTTGGAACTCAACTTATTACATGCTTGATCGTCTGTTTGATCAGTACAGACCAATCAATGAGTATGTTATGCAAAGAATAAGGGATGCGACTGTGAAAGGCATGACCCTACAGATGGACCAATAGGGCCTAGTTAAATGCCTGACAGAGATGCTACTTCCTTTCGAGCTCTTCACACGTGAAGTCAGCAAGGAGGACTGTACTATGGGCCAAGCTATCCCATTGTTGCACATGCTAGGGCAACAGCTGAAGGAGGTATCTGAAACGTACACAAGTGTGGAGGAAAAAAATGAAGCATATGAGTTGGTGGAGAGCTTATCCCGTCGCTTAGCTGAAAATACAAGGGTGCAAACTCGCATTGTTTCAGAAAAACATTACATTTGTGCCACAATTCTGGATCCATGGTACAAATCGGCACTGAACAGTAAGACATTAATTTCTTTTTCAGAAGTGGATGTTGCCCAGTACAAAACTTGGATAGCTGAGGCAGCCAGTAAATTGGAAAATGAACGGCTGGTAATTAAAGGCCCGCTACTCAAACCCACAACAAGTACTTCAGCAGGGCATCCGGCGTCAAGTTCAACTTCAGAGCCTGAGGGCAGTGCATTTGGCTCAGAGCTGTCACCAACACTATCGACAACAACAAGAACCGGATCATCAGCCCCAGTAAAATCAGCACTGGATTGATATTTACAGCAAGGGCTTGCTAGATCCAGTGCTGATGCAAAGACAAAAGAGGCCCAGCAAAGTGGAGCACCCTTCAACATTGAGCGGATGGTCCAGGCCTATCTGGATGACCCAACAGAGGTCTACATTGATCAAAACCCATTGCGGTATTGGTATGGGAAAAGGGGCCAATGGCCAGTGCTCAGCAGGCTGGCGATAAACTATCTGACTTGCCCTGTTACTAGTGTCTCTTCTGAGCGTGTTTTCAGTGCTGCTGGTGCCATTGTAACAGTGAGAAGGACCAGTCTCTCACCCAAAAACGTGGAGAGGTTAACCATGATCAAAATGAATCAGCACTTTATACCACCGAATTACAAAATACGTGAATCAACGCAGGAAGATGAGGACATCGACTTAGGTGACGGAAGTAGTGTCTTAGATGATTACCTACTTCTGGTTGAACCACCAGAGTTTGAGGATGAGCTATACTTCCCTGACAACTAGGCTTTGAACTTCTTACTTTCTTTCTTCCTTATTTTACTTTTATTTGTTGTGTGTGTCTCTGTCTTTCTGGTTCGAAACTTCGAATCACAACAAATCCATCACCAGTGCCACCGTCTTCCAGTCTTTTTATTTCCATATTGGAGTTGCAGCTCTGTGCATTTAACTTAAGTCCACTCCTCCGAGTCCTGCTCCATCCTCCTGACTCGCCCTAAATCCATTTCCCTCAAGCCAGATGATGATTGGATGGAGAAAAGTACAAAAAAATGTTGCCTCATCGAGTCCCTCCAAAAGAAGTGGAACATGATGACTACTATAGCTATCCTCCTTTCAAAGCCGAGAGAGACTGCCCCTTAATTTAAGATGAGAAAAAGGAACAGGTAATAATGATGGCATGCATTGGACGCTGACTCTGAGTGATTGGTGTTTGTGTTGTTGTTGTTGTTTGTTGTGCATGAAGTGAATTCATTGTGTACTAATATTTAATCTACACACTAAAAGTGACTCAAGTCAATGTTTCCTTTCTTGTTGTTTAGTAACAAAATTGTACTTCTACTGCAGGCCGATCCATTGCATTTTTGAATATGGAATCTGGACTCACTCGGTACACTGCAGACTGAGTTGGACAACACCATGGTGATGACCACAGTGACATAATATCTTCGCAGTCAGTCAGTAGGATCGGAGATGATTGATGGAATAACTCAGGGCGTTTCATGAGTGGCATAAAAGGTAAACAAGTCAACAACAACCACAGCAGATCTACATGTCTGCGTAGTGGTGGAGTCGAGTCACGAGTGTAGTAGTGGTGGTATGACTGACAGCTGTGCATGCCATTGATTTAGTTACTTACTTAGGAAAATGCTATGTTGCTGTATATGTGACATGTGTGCTCTGTCTGGCTCAGTCAAAAAATCTAAGCTAAGTGGAGGTTGGGTGGGTGCCGTGGGCCTGCTCTGTCCTGTTGCTGTTGTAGGTTAATGCTGGAAACAGACAACAGAGTAGAAATGATTTAGCCATGCCGCTCTGAAAGTGTTTGCACTCCTCCGTAATTTATGGGGTTTTTTCCTCCATGATTTTTAAATATCCCTTTTGTTTTTCCATCTACACTTACAGGCCGGCCTTTACCCTGTGCTAAACAGAGAAAAACAACTCACACTCACCTACCAATCCGCATCCGCCAGGCAGGCAGTGGCACCCAAGATTGACGGACGCAGTGTCCATGGAATGGAGGACCAAGAGGAATGCCGAGATGCAACTCCCCAATTTGACCAGGATAACATACAGTAACACTTTAGTATCAACATTCATCATCTTTTAAATAATTTGATTCATTTTTTCTCTTCAATCGTTAAGACTGTGTATTGTTGTTTGCTCTCTGCTTATAATTGATCCTTACAGCTATTTTTTAATTTTCTTTGCTAGCTTTAAAAAGTAGCCATTATGAAAATGGGGTGACCCAGTGGTCCTGGACCTGGGTTTAATGTGGTACGAAAAACAATGGTCCTAGACCTAATTTCAAAAGATGAATTGAATCACAACCTACAATAATAATATGACAAATTATTTGCTGAGCCCAATTCCTGTTGGCTCACAGTAATTAATTACAGGCAGTTTACTAAAGTGCAACAACCACAAGCTTTTTTCCTTTACAAGGGTTTTATTCCATCATATTTAATGCAACAGTATATACTTTACTGTACGTGACACTGAGAGACAGGGGAAAGGTTGCTCCAGGGGAACGTGCAGGAATAGAAAAGTGCTCTAGCTGTGCGAAGGGTGAATAGAATTCAGATAATGCAGTGAAAGAATTGGTTAAAATAGTTCATTCATTAGACTGATGGGTAATTCTCAGTCTTTGTTCTACCTGGCCACATTTTATCATTCCAAACAAATTTTCATTCGATTTTGAAATACACAATACAATTCTTGTGTGGCACGTTACAGTCAGGGACTGGTGGTCCAGGTTAGATGTATATGAGCGTCGACGTTTCGACCCGTCTTGGGGCTCAAGGGGTAACTGGGGGCCTCAGCCTGCGGGTCTTCCTCAGGACGGTGGGGGCAACCTGAGTGTATGAGTAGTGTCTTGGTTACACACCCGCTAGTCCTCGCTGGATTGGGGAATCCTCCTGTTTAGTTAGGCGTAGTGTGCGTCCCCATCCATGAGTGAAGGGTAAAGTACTGGCTATTGGTTCCAGTGCAGTCAATGGGCAATTAATGCTGGAGCTGTACAAACAAAGGTCCAGTGCGATCGATCCGCCCGAGATGCTGGCAGCGCTCATATACATCTAACCTGGACCTGGCCAGGTAGAGCAAAGACTGAGAATTACCCATCAGTCTAATGAATGAACTATTTTAACCAATTCTTTCACCGCATTATCTGAATTCTATTCACCCTTCACACAGCTAGAGCACTTTTCTATTCCTGCACGTTCCCCTGGAGCAACCTTTCCCCTGTCTCTCAGTGTCACGTACAGTAAAGTATATACTGTTGCATTAAATTAAATATGATGGAATAAAACCCTTGTAAAGGAAAAAAGCTTGTGGTTGTTGCACTTTAGTAAACTGCCTGTAATTAATTACTGTGAGCCAACAGGAATTGGGCTCAGCAAATAATTTGTCATATTATTATTGTAGGTTGTGATTCAATTCATCTTTTGAAATTAGGTCTGGGACCATTGTTTTTCGTACCAGCTTTAAAAAGTAAGCCCGGTACAACAGAAGTAAAACTTTATGCAATTTGGGTCTCTCTAAGTGCAGACAGGCATGGGAAATTGCATAATAATTAATAATATACTACTGCCCTGTACTGTCTACAAGTCTAGTTAGTAAGTACTACTTATCATTAACCATCAAGTCATCATCATCATCATGCATGCATTTCCTTTTTCTCCCTTAACAGATTTATGGATATGATGGTCGTCTGCCAAGATTGTGTTTTGTTGTTTGTCCATGCGTAGTGTTTTTCTTTGTCAAACCTTTCCCCAAACCCCCCTTCCCAACCATTCATCAAACCCTAACCCTCTTCCCCCGGGCTGTGTGATTTATATTGAGGTGTGACTAAATTAAATGTACACCAATAATTGATCACACGCTTGATGGGGCGGATGTGGTGAAAGCAACACTGATTCAATTTCAAGGCAGGGCGAGGATCTTCTGCTTGCCCACCCATGCTCAGTATATTTGCAAGTCAATTTTTTGTCCAAAGGAACCTAATCCATCATAATTAATTGCCGGCATCGATTGGATTCATCAACCTCCTTTTACAGCACTAAAGGTTACGCTTGTGTCGAGTGACTCGACACAACTACAGTTTGTAACTTGCTGTTGTACTAGGCTATCCCCGCCACCATTATGTTTTATTTTACTTTAGCATTGCTAATCAGCATTATTATGGTTTATTGTTTGGCAGTATTCTTGTGTACTGTACTGTACTTCGTTCTACTACTCCTTCCAGAGTCTCTTTCAGGCAACTGACTGTCTCATTTTCTTTTTTGCAAATGCTACTGCCAGTGTCTACTACTACCACCACAACCATGGCATCTTGAGAAACCAAACCATCATCACCATGCAGCCATCGCTGTGCCTAAGTTTAAACATCAATCACAGGTAAGAGAAGAAGTTTGGGGGAGGCATAATTAATAATGGAAAATCACACACCCACACCCTTGAGTCCAGTTGCAGAATGCATAGACTAGGAGGAGAGACTGACAGTACTAGTAGGACAAGTCACTCAGTGAGGGTACCGCATCTATCTGTTCGTATGTTACAAAAAAATCATCAGATTATTTAAATCAAACACTGGCTGCGGCCCTGCAGCAGCAAAGGAAACCGTGTGACATAAAAGAGTAACCCCCCCACAAAACATTTACATCATATGTAAAGTTTAAGTATAAATATAATTTAATCCCCTAACAAAAATAAACTATGTAAAAAATAATCCCACAACTCCTGACCCACCCCTCTCCCTAACCCCAACCAATGTCCAAAAAGAATATTCCAACCAATGTCCGTTCAAAAATAAAATTGTCCATATAAGTTATAACCCCAACTTTTCCCCAACGTGCGCCCAATGCCCACCCACCAAAAGAAGGAATAAAAAAGGGGCAATCCAACGGGATCTCCCTATCGGCGGGCTCGCAGTCACCGGTTAACCTCCTGCTTTAGTTCGTTTACCTGCTCCTCTAGGCACGCCATTTGGAGGAGCATGCAGCGCTTAAAAGCTCGGCAGTTGCATCCATGGGTGGCAGCAGTGCTGGATGTAGTGCGGTGGGCGGCTGCCAGACCGCAGTGCCGTACCACTCGAGAGGCCTGGCTGGTGCCTGGGGCATTGGAGGAGGCTGCAGCTGCTGCCGCCTCCTCCTTCTCCTCTGCCAGAGCCACCAGCTGCCGATATTCATTTCGGATGGCCTCCAGCTTCCGGGCGCCGGGCCATGGCTGCCAACTCCTTCCAGTCCGGTTTAATTGATGTTGTTGGTTCGGAAGGAGTAGCTATATCAAGAAGAAAAAAGAATATTGTTGTAACCAATATACTCTTAGCAAAACAGTAAGACAAATTAATTCTAAACATAGTGGCACAGTAGCACTAGCAAGCACAGTACATAACATTTGTAGTATCTATCCTCCCACTTCCTCGGCCTCTAACATTTGTGGGAGTTTCAGGCATTATACTAGCACTATGGACTCACTCGAGTAGTACACCAGTCTTCTTCTTCTCTCTTGTTTAGCTAAATTAAGTAACCTTGTTGTAGCCGGCATGCCAGCTCAGTCAGCTTGCGCCCAAGACACATACTCGTCTCGTGACGCAGACTCACGTTAGTTTTATTTACTACTGTCTGCATGTGGGGAAGCTGACTACTACACAATCATCTTATTTTTCTATTATGGGTGGCACTGGCCATACTCTGTTACATCAAGGGCAACTGCTCAATTTCACTTTCACCCTGCCCTGACTACTATACTACAGCAAGGCAGATGATATCTGATCCAAATGATCATTGCTTATATATGGGACGACATGAGGTACTTTGTTTTGATTGATTGTGTAACCATGCACCTGATAGCCTAAGTCCACCCATGGCAGGCTGACACAGTCCAAAAAAAATTAACATAGGTAGGGAGTGGGCCTCGGAGTCAGAGGGAGGCGCTTGATAACAACATACATACACAATATATATGCTGTGCTTGCAAACTACTGTGAGTCAAGGGAGTATTCTGAAAATGCAACTTCTATTCTCCTTGGCTTTGCTACTCTGGCGCGGTTTCTTTTTCTTTTACATTCTCTTCAAAGACTCTTCATCCAGTGACAGTCTCCACCTATGCTATCTATGATGAATACCACCCAGGCGTCCATCCATTCAAAGTAAACAAGTCTATCATTCTTCTTAATCTCTCAACAAACCTTAGTTTGTTTCACCAACAACAAACATTTTTTTTTTAAAACCACCACCCATGCGTCCTTCCTTCTTTGCTTGCCTTTGAGTTTGACCCATGAAACACCCCGGAGGATTCTTGCTATCCACCCATACAGTTTCACCCACCCAGGCAGGCCTCTTTTCTTTCACCTTCCACCCATCCTTCAACCACCCATGCATCTGATTCCTATCAGCCACCTATGCATGCATCCCACGCATCCTTCTCTGCCAGTCATATATATTACATCTCGCCCGTCCTTCCTCCTTCCATCCTTCTTTCCCATTTCGTTCAACCCATCCATCAAGGTAATCTGATCTGACTCTTAGTCTTCTCCATAAAACATTCACAGCTGAGTTGAAGTCAGATAAAAGAGGCCATTAGTTACTCAACTACTCCCGCCGCTAATGCTATTGCTCTAATGCTTAGTAAAGGGTGTCTTGTCTTCTTCAACCATTGTTCACAACAACTTAGTCTCTCTCAACTTACACAACACCCTTGCAGCGAGTGTGTAACTATTGTCAATAAGTAAGGAATATAAGTATAACTTACCACAGCCCGCCACTGCTGCTGGCTCACCCACCCCTGTGGCAGCTGCCGCATCCACTGCTCCCTCCTGGCTGGCGTCGCCTGCCCCGCCGCTGGCCCCGGCACTGGTGGTCGTGGTCGGTATGCCTAGAAAAAACATTACACATTTTTTGGATGCCATATACACCTCCCCCTATTGTTCACTAGCAAGATTGAAAAAAAAGTAAAAATACATACATATACCACATACATCACTACAAATCGGGTACTAGAGTAGAGTAGACACTACTAGTAGTAGTATGTCCTGTCCTATCAAAAATAGTAAAATATCTGGTTGGGCATTTTGTTGGTGGGAATTGTCGAAACGCCTCTCAAGATTAAGAAGACTAGAAGAGGCCAACCCAAAGGACTGGACTCAGTGGCTATTGGTGAATCTGAGTTTTAATAAAACCTTTTAAATAAAGAGTGCCAACTGGGCAAGCTCAGCTACAGACAGACTAATAATAGTAGTTTTACAGAGAGTCATATCAGAGGCAGTTAGAGGCAGGGATAACAAGAATTTAGAAACAGATAGTCTAGATCGAAGAAGATTTGGTAAAAAATAGAATTAGGAAACGGAAATGATAGTTCGGAAAAAATAAGGTGCAGTAAAAGTTAGGGAAATATAATTATTAATATTAACAACAGGAAGACTTACTGGGGCCAGCAGCAGAGCCCTCGGTAGAGGAGCGGTCCTGGTCCTGGCATTCTCCAGCTGCTCCCGCCGACTCCGACCCTGTCTTCTTGCCCCTGGATGCTGATCATGTAAGATATAAAAAAGAAAGAGACAAATATTGATGATTGGTGTGAAACAATAAAATATTTTTAAAAACGCTCAAAAAACATTTTTGGAAACAACAATTGCAATAAAATTGACCTATCTAACCTGATCGACCGGTAGTATCGTGGAATTCGCAGACCGTCTAGTTATTATATTTATGAACACTAATCCAGTGTTCCATTCTGATTCCAGAATACTACACCTAAGTACCACCTGACCTAGCCCACCTATTCAGACGGGCCAACAATTGTTCACTAAGTCTGCATTTCCATTTATTTTAGTCCTCAAAAATGCATAGATGGAGGACACATGCATACATTTTTGCATACACCAAATTGTTGGTTGGTTGCTTGCTGCTGATGTTCTGCTAAGCCTATTACTCCCTCACTAAACAAACTACAAAAGGTTCTACTAAGGACTGGAGTAAGCAGCACTCAACAGCACGTGACGTGACGGAGGATGCGTCATGCAGACCGCTTAAAAATTACCAACTAATACTAAGTAACTAAACTACCTATCCACCACTATCTTAGTGACAGGAGGACAAAGCAAGGACTAGAGTCTCTCTAGCATTACCTAAGTTAAGTTCTCTAAAGTAAACTCTTACATAATCAGCCCAAGCGAGCGCAAAGTTGCAAACAACAAGTAAGATTAGTAGCGCCGAGTACCTGTGTCTAGAAGAATAACAATCACAGAGGATTTTTAAACTTAATTTACCTGCAATGTAAGCAGCAGCATTCTTGCTATTAGGAAAAAAATTATATTCGCAATAACAGTAATACAGTCTAGAGAACACAAAATACTACTAGTATTAGCTACTTACCAAGCCCCACGACCTCGACACCTAGAAGGTCCAGCAGGTCCTGCTCCCGGTCCAATATGTCTGACCACCAGTGGGTCAGCTGGTTATGGGTGCGCCAGACCCCAGAGCAGCGAAACACTGCCCAGTGCACCCTCGCCCACCGGCGGTGACGCTCCTGGGTAGCGTACCCGGAGCCAGGCCTGCCGCCTGCTGCCAAGGCTCAAGGGGAGGTGGCGCTGCACAAAAAAAACAAGGGAGGCCACCTCCGCCTCGCTGAAAAGGGACCGGGCCTGCACCCCTGCCGGGCGCAGTCTGTCGCAAGGCAGGCGGCTCTTTGGCGCAGGCGCCTTGCCCTTGGAGCCGGTACCCTTTCCCTTAGGCATGGATCTAGGGTGGGCGGGTGGCGGAAAAGAAAATGTAGCAGGAAAAAATAAAGTTAGGGGAAGAAGTAGGAGAGCAAAGAAGGAAGTAATATAAAACAGTAGAAAAGTTTTTTAAAAACGCAGTAAAAGTAGAAATAAAATGCAAAATATAGACTTAGGGACAGAGAGGGATAGATAATAAATAAAAAAGATCAGAAAAACAGGGTAAAATACAAAGGATTGAAAAGATTGGAGAGAGATTGGAAAACAGGCCCCAGAAGCATGCAAAAGATAGGAAAGCAAGATGGCCGCGCCCATTGGCGACCGCGTGGTAAAGTTCGTGTGATATTTCCCCCGAACACGTCATCCGCGTTGCCGAACGTCAAAAATATCTCGCGAGCACAACACGAGCATGCGGAAACAAGCAACTCTGCATGCTCGCATAGCTACGCGTATCGTCGCAGAGTTTTTGTACATCTTCGCGTAGCGTGGCTACACGAACTTCGCCCAGGGTTAGTTGATATTAGAAAACAAAATAGTGTTCTCTAAAACAATATAGCATTAGCTATCGCGATAATACTAAAGCACATTGTGTGGTTTCTCACTGTGCATATGACATGGGGTGGGCGGAATTTGCGTAATCGCGCTACGCAAAGCTCCCCGAAACGGTAAAAAATCTCTGCGAGCACGCAAAAGTTCCGTGAACACGTGGAATTGCTTGTTCCGCCTGTTCGCGATGCTTTTTTCCTGTTCGGGAACGCGGTTTGCGTGCTCGGGGAGAAATATCTCGTAAACACCCATTTTGAAAACTCGAACAAGCAAAAAATTCCGCAAAGCAGCGGTTCGCGGAATTTTTGGCAATTTCGCGTTCTCCGCGGAACGCGAAATTACCCAAATTCCGCAAATTCCGCGAGCGGAACGGAATTTACCTCCCAGGCCTACATATGACAGATAAAGGTAAATAAATACACCATGTGCAAGGTTATCATTTTAGGATAAACTAAGGACTATAACGCTATCTCACATTATGAGCAGTTGGAGAAGAATGCACTGGAGGTCTTTCCAAAATGGAGGTGAAAGAGATCCATCACTGAATAGTTATAGACCAAGGCGGCATAGGGAAGATATATATCTAAATTCCAAAATGCGAAATTCCCGTGCATTTTCCATAGACTTTTTGAAGAGCCCTACCGCACAAAATGCTGGACGAATTTTCATGAAATTTTATAGGAAACTAGACCATGGTCCAGAAAGCATACTTTTTGTGTTTTGGGGTAAATCCGTTCAGTATTTTTTTCAGAAATTAGGGATCAAAATTATTTGTATATCTAAATGGTTCGGTTTGGAAGGACACTCCAGAGAGCCCCTAGAACCTAATTTTAAAAAATAGAGTGTTCTGATTGGCCTAGGGGGCTTTTTTCCCTTTGGCCAACTCAATCCCATGGGAGTAAGGCTCCCGCAGGAGTGAGTGCTCCGACTGGCTGAATGCAACAGGGGAAAAAATGTTGCAGGCAGCCATTATTGGACTCAGGGACTTAGTCCCTGGTCCTGAGTTTGTTAGAAAAAAAAAACATATAAGGGTTTAGGGTAGGGATACCCTACCCCCCGCCCCCAGCCCTTGTGGAGGGCTCCAGAGAGTCCCCCTGTAGGTGGTAAAATAAAATAAAAATGTTTAATTATGCTATCATCCTGTGGGAGTTGGGGGGGGGATTGAGGAATATTAAAAAATAATAAAAGGCCTGCTAGTGTTTTTCAATAAAGTAATTAGACCCCTGGGGTGGACCAGGGCCCAGAGGTCTTGATTCTAAAATATTTGGGGAGGGGCGTGAGTGGCTCCGGGGACCCAATCCCCCATTGCCAAATACTAAATAGATGAAAGGGGGTATTCAGTCCCCATCCCTGAGCCAATAATGGGACCCTGGAACTTCATCTTTGAGGCTAATTTGTAAAAAAAAAAGTGAAGTGGTCGCACAGCCTCCTTCCCCGAGCCTCTGTTGGGCTCTGGGGACCCCTTCCCCCAGAGTGTGATACTTTCTAAAGGGCATGAGCCTACCCCTGGACTCTGTGGTTCCCTGCCCGGGAAAGTGCGAGCACGCTACCCACATTCTCCTGGACAGGGAACTCCACTTCGCTCCTGCCCAGGCAGGAGCAGTAGAAAAATGGTGCTTCTGCCTGGGCAGGAGCAATGGAAATACTCCAGCTCCCACCAGCACACAGTATGGTGCTGGCTGGGGAGCCAGCCGGGGCCTTTGAGGCCTTGGGACTCCACCAGTAGTCCCCCATATAGTGTTTTGTGACCTCCCTGAGTGGGCTGCATGCCCTCCTCCCCTTAAAAATAAAGACATCCCAGGGGTTTAAGTCCCCGGGCCCCAAAGTTGCTCAGGGAGTAGTGACGCATGCCCCCTTTGTTTACTAAAAAATAAAGGCCCCGGGGAAGGGGTCTCCAGGCCCGAAGTGGCTCAGGGAGGGGGGCTGGTAGCCCTCCTCCTCTTAATATGCAAGAAAGGCCCCAGACGATAGGCAAATTACTTTGTCCCTTTCTAGATCAGCATGAATGTCACTGTAATTATCCTCAGCTTAAAACCGTTACTAGAAAAACAGATATTTGAGGTGAACAGATTCAGATTCGAGTGTCGCTGGTGTTAGGGTGCTCAATAGGAACTGCTGTCCACCTAAATTTGGGAATTACCCAGAGTTCTCTGCTTCCTTTTTTGCATAGTTTATGTAGCACTTCTAAACCTGAAAGAGTATTGCTGTTTACATGGACATTATAGTTAGGGAATATAATTAATAAACCCTTATAAATTCACTCCAAAAACCAAAGGTTACAAGGACATAATAGTTTTCTTCAGATTTCACTTGTTCAAAACCATAGAAATCCAGCAGTTAAAGTTACCTATGCTAACTATAACTTGTGCCCGCAGCAACGCACTGCTTATGACCTTGCATATTACATCACTCATGACCTGGTCAGTGACATTACTGATGACATCACTGATGACATCTCAAATGACATCACTGATTACATCATCCACAGAACCACTCACACATCCACTCACACCCTTTACAGCCTCTCTTACAACCACTCACACACCCACACTACCACTCACATTCCCATTCACAAACCCATACAACTACTCGCACACCCACTCACTCATCCATAGAGTCACTGACACCCACTCACTCATACAGCCACTACCACAACCACTCACTCACCGATACAACTACTCACACAACCAATCACTCACCCATACAGCCACTCACATAGTCATACACTCACCCATACAGTATGCCTGGGTGTGAAATTTCGCTCTGCTCGCGGAGTTTGTGACGTTTTTTCCACTCCGCGTAGCCTCAACTACTTACATTGAGAAACCTTTTGTTTGCATTGAGGAAACTGCCGCTTGAGTAGAACATCTACTCAAGAGGCAGAAATATGCAGTGCCTGCTTGCACTGCGCATGGTGCCATTCGATTGGATTTTCCAGTGAGGGATAAACAACCATCGCAAAAAGTCAGCTTTAACGGTGTGACCTAATGCACTGTGCCACTTGCATAGCTCCGCATAGCATGGCAGAGTTTTTTGGTCTCTCCGTGAACTCTGCCCAGGCCTACCATACAGCTACTCAGACACCCACTTATTCACCCATACAATCACTCACATACCCACTCACTCACCCATACAGCCACTCACTTATCCCTACAACCACTCACACACCACACAACCACTTACATACCACTATCACATTTAATACAAGCACTCACAAACCTGTGCACTCACCCACACAACCACACACACAGACACTAACTCTCCCCTACAGCCACTCACATACCAACTGTAACCAAAACACCACTCAAACAGCCACTCACTCACCTATACAGCCACTTCCACGCCCATTCACGCCCATTCACGCACTCAAACAGCCACTCACACAGCCACTCAGTCACCCATACAGCCAATCACACACCCACTTACCCATGCATACAGCCACTCACACAGCCATTTACTCACACATACAACCACTCACACACCCAGTTATAGACCCTTAGAACCACACACACCCAAACTCACACCCTCATACACTCTCACACACCTTCACAACTACTCACACACCCATACAGCCACTCAGACACCCATCACACAAGAATACACACAGTCACACAGCCACTCACATAATATATGTTAGAAATAGTATCACTTATTAGTAGTACACAAAATATAGTAATTTAACTTTTTAGTAGCTTAAAATGTATCTTTAAGTCTCAGAAAAATTTACAAAATACTCATTGGGTTATGTCATTAGCGATGCCATCAGTGATATCATTTGAGATGTCATCAATGATGTCACTGACCATGTCATGAGTGATGTAATATGTGACATCATAGGCAGTGCATTGCAGGGCGTAAGTTATAGTTAGCTCAGGTAACTATAACTGCTGAATTTCTATAGTTGTGTACGAGTGAAATATGAGCCAAACTATAACGTCCCTGTAACCTTTGGTTTTTGTAGTGAAATTCAAAGGTTATTATAATTCTATTCCCTAACTATAATGTCCCTGCAACCTTTTTTCAGTGAATTTCCAAGGTTTTTTAAATTCAATTTCCTAACTATAATCTCCCTGTAACCTTTGTTTTTTTCAATGAATTTCTACATTTTTAAAAACGTTTTATTTCCTAATTGTAAGCAGTCACATTTGAGAGTGGGTGTGTGAATGACTGTACAGATCAGTGAGTGGGTGAGTGAGTGGCTGTATGGGTCTGTGAGTGAGTGTATGAGTGTTTTGGTGTTTGTGTGAGTGGGTGTTTGAGTGGCTGGATGGGTCTGTAAGTGGATGTGTGAGTGGCTGGATGGGTCTGGAGTAGATGCGTGAGTGGTTGTTTGGGTCTGTGAGTGGGTGTGTGAGTGGCTGTATGGGTCTGTGACTGGGTGTTTGAGTGTCTTAGTGGGTGTGTATGTTTGTGGTTCTATGAGTGAGTGTGTGAGTATCTGTGCTGGTCTGTGAGTGGGTGTGTGAGTGCATGTGTGGGTCTGTGAGTAGGTCTGTGAGTGCCTGTGTGGCTTTGTGAGTAGGTCTGTGAGTAGGTACAAGAGTGCCTGTGTGGGTCTGTGAGAGGGTGCATAAGTGTCTGAGTGGGTTTGTGAGTGGGTGCTTGGATGTGTGAGTGGGTCTGTGAGTAGGTCTGTGAATGCCTGTGTAAGTGTGTGAGTGGGTGTGAGAGTGCCTGTGTGGGTCTATGAGTCAGTGTTTGAGTCTATGAGTGGGTCTGTGAGTGGGCATGTGAGTGGGTGTGTGTATGTCTGAATGGGTATGTGAGTGAGTGCATGAGTCTCTGAATGGGTCAGTGAGTGGGTGTGTAAGTATCTGACTGGGTCCGTGAGTGGGTATATGAGTGTCTGAGTGGCTCTGTGAGTGGGTGCGTGAGTCTCTGAGTGGGTCTGTGAGTGGTTGCATAAGTGTCTTAGTCGGTCTGTGAGTGTGTGCATGAGTGTCTGAATGGGTCTGTAAGTGGGTGCATGGGTATCTGAGTGGGTCTGTAAGTGGGGGCATGGGTCTCTGAGTGGGTCTCTAAGTGGGTGCATGAATCTCTGAGTGGTTATGTGAGTGGGTGGTTGACTGTCTGAGTGAGTCTCTGAGTGGTTGTGTAAGTGTCTGCCTGGGTCTGTGGGTGGGTGTGTGAGTGCCTTAGTAGGTCTGTGAGTGGGCTTGTGAGTCTCTGTGTGGGTCTATGTGTGGGTGTGTGAGTGTTGGAGTAGGTCCGTAAGAGGGTTTGTGAGTGTCTGTGTTGGTCTGTGAGTGGGTGCATGAGTGTCTAAGTAGGTGTCTCACTGAATGCATGTGTCTGAGTGGGTCTGTGAGTGTGTATGTGAGCATCTGAGTGAGACTGAGTGTGGGTGTGTGAATATATATTTATATAATTTTTCAGTGATATTTGCAAATTTGTCACAATGTTACATGTGGGCTGCACTGAGCATCGCGTCGAATTCGCGAATATCACACGTGGAAATAAAATTCTCTACATATTTTACACCAAGGGGATCTCTCAAACAGCCCTATATACTACCCATGGGTTTAGAGTACCCTGACCCCTTATACTACTTTTGATGATCAGTTTCAGGCCCGGGGACCGTGTCCGGTTACTTAAAATGGCAGTTGCAACTTTTTGCTCAGGTTGCGGCCAGCCAATCACAGCATTCCTGTTGATGTACAAATTTGTGAATCGTTGCTAAATAGTCGCAAATTAGTCATGACCCTAGATTTACAAATTTGCATTTCCTTTAATATCTCAAAATCTACTGAATGGATTTTCACCAAATCACAAAAAGCATTATTTCAGGATCAAAATCTAGCTTTCTACCAAATTTGGTTAAATTCCGTTCAGCGGTTCGGGCTGTGGTCGTGTCTAAAACCTCTAAGGGAAACACAGGAAATGCATTCCCCCCCCCCTTTCCTCTGCCCCTACTTCACAAATCCTATCCATGCACAAACTAGAATGACTGGAACACTTTTAAAAAAAACTCTTGTGAAGATTCCTCAATCGGCACCAAAGATATAGGCAAGTCAAAAAATGCTTTTCCTATGGATACATGCTCATAACTATAACTATAAGTACCCACTGGCATCCACCAGTAGGTTATATATACGGTATATATAACCTACTGGTGGACGCCGATGTGCACTTATAGTATAGATGGATAGATAGATAGATAGATACATAGATAGATAGATAGATAGATAGATAGATAGATAGATAGATAGATAGTAGGTGGTTATAATTAGGACAAACGTTTCTATAGCAAAAGTATTTTTTGTTTTGCCAATAACTTTGGTACCGCTTGATGAATCTTCACACATTTTTTACAAAACTTCTCCTTTTTGATTCAGCTGCTGTGTTGAAAGTTTCGGGGCGATCCATCAAGCGCGGGCCAAGAAAAAAGGGAGTCTCAACACATGTTTTCACCATTTTAATTCTATGGGGATTTTTCATTTTTTGAACACCACTGCAGCCCAAACTGCTGAACGAAATTACACCAAATTTGGCAGAAAGCTAAATTTTGGTCAAGAAAGAGTGCTTTTTGTGATTTGTGTAAATCCGTTCACAGGTTTTCATAGAAATTAAAGTTTAAAAAATATAGATATCTGGGGACACAAGGAAGTGTTGGTAGCCATCTTGGGACTCGGCTTGAAGTCGAGTCCCAGAAAAAAATGTAAAAAATGAAGAAAAGGGGGCATGGTGGGAATAAGTTCACCCCCTAGATATGGTGGGGGGTCCCACAGGGATAGGGACCCCACTGCGTTTTAAAATAATTTTTTTTAAATGTTGCTGAGTTGTGGGTGGATCCGTGAATCTGCGGCAAAATTTAAAAAAAGACGAGCGGGCTCCCGAATGTCTTTTTTTAACGCCCTCGCATGGGCCACATCCCGGGACACGAAGGAGGGGAGTCCATGGGGTCCCCCTCTTGGGCTTAGGCAAAATCCCGGGAACTGTCACCTCCCTGGGGCTGAAAACAACAAAAATGCGGGGGGCCCACTCGGCCCCCCGCAATCCAGGGAACTGCCACCTCCCAGGGGCACCCTGTTTTTTAAACTTAATGCGGGGGAGGCCCTATGGCCTCCCCCGCTGCCCCAGGGATCGCCACCTACCCCGGGCAAAGATACAAAAAGTGATGCGGGGCCAGCATGGTCCCCCGCAGCCTCCCACTTCCCCAGGGCTAAATGTAAGAAATGCGTGGGGCCAAGCAGCCCCCCAAAGCCCCAGGGACCACCACCTCCCTGGGGCGATCACAAAATATTCATGCGTGAGGGGGCTCCACCACCCCCACACGCAGGCCCGGGGACCTCCACCTTCCCAGGCATGTCTTTAAAACTAAATACGGGGGCCACAAGGCCCCCACAGCCTCTGCAGCCCCGGGGACCACCACCTCCCCGGGGCTAAATAACATTAGAGAGGGGCCGCACAGCCCCCCTCGTGGAGCCCTACATGGCCCTGGGGACCGCCACCCCCCAGGGCCGGCTCCAGCAATGTCCCTGGGTGTCCACCCCAAGACACTGCAGTTTGCTATGGCATGGTGGGAGCACCACTACCGCCATGCCATAGCAAACCAACTCTGCTTTCAGCAAGCGAGAGCAAAAATGCTCTCACTTGCTGAAAGCAGAGCAGTGTCTGTTTCCCTTCTCGTTGTCAAGCGAGCAGGGAAACAGACACTTTGCTTTGCGATCCAGAGAGCTGCATGTCAGCACCTCCCTGGATCTCAAAGTAGTGCCGGCTCCTGCAGGAGGCGGGTAGCCGGCAGGGACTGCGGGGGCCTTAAGGCTCCCCCAGCGGTCCCCAACGGAGAGGCCAGGGCCCGGGGATGGGCTCCCCGAGGCCGAAGATGGCCCCCTCCCTCTTTCTTTAAAAAAGATGTAAAGGCCTGGCCCCAGGGGAGGGGGTCCCCGGAGCTGAAATTTCCCTCAGGAGGGGGGCCGCGTGGCCCCCCTCCAATATAAAAAAGTAAAAAAAGGAAAGGTCAGCCCCCGTGGATGGGGTCCCCGGGGCCAAAATTGGCCCGGGAGGGGGAGTTGTGGCCTCCTCCCCTTTTTAAAAATAAAAGTATTTAAAAAGTGTCGGGCACCGGGGGATGGGGTCCCCGGGGCCCAAAACAGCCTAGGGAAGGGGGGCCACATGTCATGAGTGATGTAATATGTGAGCTCATAAGCAGTGCATTGTGGGGATGCGAGTTATAGTTAGCTCACTAACTAGAATGGCTGAATTTCCATGGCCTAACTATAACTTCTCTATAACTTTTGGTATTTTCAGGGAATTTCTAAGTTTTATTTATTCCATTTCCTAACTATAACGTCCCTGTAACCTTTGTTTTTTTCAGTGAATATATATATATATATTCACTGAAAAAACCATAGGTTTCAGGCACGTTATAGTTAGAAATTAGCATTTTAAAAACCTTACAAATTCACTGAAAAAACCATAGGTTTTAGGGACAGTTATAGTTAGTTGGACATTGCACTCAGTACAAAACCCATGAAATTCCCCGTTATAGTTAGTTCAGCTAACTATAACTCGCGCTCCGCAATGCACTGCTGATGACGTCACATATTACATCACTCATGACATGGTCAGTGACATCACTGATGACATCACTGATGACATCTCAAATGACATCACTGATGACATCATCCAGTGACTGTGTGTTTCTGTAAAGTTTAAATATTTTTAATATATATAGGGAAAGGCGTATTGAAGAATGAGTGGGTGTATAAGTGTCTGTATGGATGATTTAGTAGGTGCGTGACTAACTCTATAAGTGAGTGATTAAACGTATCTTACTGAATGCATGAGTTAGTGACTAAACTGGGTGAATGTCTGTATCCGTCTGTCTGTTGCTGTGTAAGTGGCTGCATGGGTTTGTGAATAGCTACATGAGTGTCTATATGAGTTATTGATTGGTTGTCTGAGTATCTGTATGGGTACCTGAGTGTTTGGGTGGGTGGGGTGTGTGCGACTCTGTGCATAGATGTGTGAGTGGGTGATTCACTGGGTGGATGGTTTCAAGAGTGCATCTGTGATAGACTGTATGGGTGGGTAAGTGTGTGTAAGAGTGTGTTAGTGAGTGAATGTATGTCCCAGTGGTACATGTGTGAGTAACTACATATGTGAAAGGCAGTATATATGTGTGTTGGAGAATATAAATAGCTATAAGCGAGAGTGTGTGATTGTGAGAGTGACTGTATGGATGAGTGTGTGCTTGTATCAGTGATTGTATAAGAGCGTAAGAATGTGCTAGTATTTGTATGAGTAAGTGAGCTGGTGTGTGTATAACTGTATAGGTGAGTAAATGGCAGTGTGTTTAATTATTTGCATGACTGACTAGGTGTGTGAGTACCTCTATCGATGAGTGGCGGTGTTTGAGTGTCTATATAGGAGTATGAGTGCATATGATAGTCCTGTACTGAGTGACCGTAAGTATGAGTGACTGTACGGGTGAGTGAGTGGATGTGTGTGTAGACCTAAGTATCAGTGAGTGGGTATGTAGTTATTGGTGTTGGAGTGTCTATGGTTTTGCGAATGGCAGTCTGTAATTTAGAGTGGGTGTATCAAAGGTTATATTAGGGTGTGAGGAGGTGCATCAGATTATCACGTGGATGATGTCATCAGTGATGTCATCAGTGATGTCATTTGAGATTTCATCCGTGATGTCATCAGTGATGTCATTGACCATGTCATGAGTGATGTAATATGTGACGTCATCAGCAGTGCATTGCGGGGGCGCGAGTTATAGTTAGCTGAACTAACTATAACGGGGGAATTTCACGGGTTTTGTACGAGTGCAATGTCCAACTAACTATAACTGTCCCTAAAACCTATGGTTTTTTCAGTGAATTTGTAACATTTTTAAAATGTTAATTTCTAACTGTAACGTGCCTGAAACCTATGGTTTTTTCAGTGAATTTCAAAGGTTTTTTAAATGCTAATTCCTAACTATAACATGTCTGAAACCTATGTTTTTTTCAGTGAATTTCAAAGGTTTTGTAAATGACAATTTTTAAATGTATTAATTGTTATATTTATTTTTTTGATACTGATTTACTACATTTTTTTAAACTATTTATTTTTAGATATTTTATTTTTTAAATTACATTGTAATTACATTACAAAATATACTTTCTCAGAATGAATTACTTTAGTTTAAATACTTTGCAAATAGGCAATAGACTTTTAAGTACAGTAGTTACAGTTGTTGCAATGGGCAACACAATTTCAAACACAATGCAACATTGAGCTCAATGTGAATTTCTAGTTAAATGCAATTAGTTACTTTATGGATTACTTTTCTAACCACAGGACTGGATCCTAGATTCAGTCCTGGGACATCTCCTGTAAACAGTTGAGTAAAAGCGTTTTGGTTACAGTAGTGATTTTTAAGGAATATTATTGTATTTTAAAAGTTGACACTTAGAAACTTTTTCACATAGAAACACCAATGTTATCCTATGGGAGGAAATTCACTTAGCAGGTAAGTAGTGTTATTGTTACTTTTTCTTACTCAGTGGTGGATCCTGGATCCAGCACTGGTGCATCTCCTGTAAACAGTTGAAAGAATGCGTTTAAGTCATACAGGCGATTTTTAAGGAATATTTGTAGTTTGTGAAAATTGACACTTTGAAACTTTTCTGCTGAAAACCAGACAATGGATTCCTATGGAAGGAAATACAAGTTACTGGTAAGTACGGTTAGAATTACTTTTCAGGGTCAGTGCTGGGCTACAAGATGCAGCACTGGGTTCTCTCCTGAAAACAGTTGAGTAAATCGGAATTCGTAGTTCGGCTGATTTTAGAGGAATATATAATAAAGTTCCAAAACTCCACACTTAGAAGAATTTCCAAGTGAAACCAGTCAATGTTAGCCTATGGAAGGAAATTCAAGTTACTGGTAAGTACGGTTAGAATTACTTTTCAGGATCTGTACTGGGCTCAAAGATGCAGCACTGAGGTCTCTCCTGATAACAGGTGAGTAAATTGGAATTCGTAGTTCAGCTGATTTTAGAGGAATATTATAAAGTTCCAAAACTCCACACTTAGAAGAATTTCCAAGTGAAACCAGTCAATGTTAGCCTATGGAAGGAAATTCAAGTTACTGGTAAGTACGGTTAGAATTACTTTTCAGGATCAGTACTGGGCTCAAAGATGCAGCACTGAGGTCTCTCCTGATAACAGGTGAGTAAATCGGAATTCGTAGTTCTGCTGATTTTAGAGGAATATTTGTATGTTTCAAAAATCGACACCGAAACTTTTTCAGCAAAAAGCAGGCAATGATATCCTATGTAAGGAAATTCAAGTTACTGGTAAGTACGGTTAAAATTACTTTTCAGGATCAGTACTGGGCTCAAAGATGCAGCACTGAGGTCTCTCCTGATAACAGGTGAGTAAATCGGAATTCAGTAGTTTGGCTGATTTTAGAGGAATATTATAAAGTTCCAAAACTCCACACTTAGAAGAATTTCCAAGTGAAACCAGTCAATGTTAGCCTATGGAAGGAAATGCAAGTTACTGGTAAGTACGGTTAAAATTACTTTTCAGGATCAGTACTGGGCTCAAAGATGCAGCACTGAGGTCTCTCCTGATAACAGGTGAGTAAATCGGAATTCGTAGTTCGGCTGATTTTAGAGGAATATTTGCACAATGGTGAAGGAAGGGGTGGGGCCTGAGGTGACATGTCTGTAAACACGCCCTCTGGCGCGTTTTAAGTTGGAGAATTAATTCCTCCTCAATCCTGAGGGTCCCTAGGGGCCAACTAGCCCACCAGATACCTCCAGTATGCGCCAGAGAGCTGTGTTGCAGAGAGGTGTTCAGAGGCCACGCCCCTTTACAACACTCTGCAACGCAGCTCCGTGGCGCTTACTGGAGGTACCTGGTGGGCTAGTTGGCCCCAGAGACCCTCAGGATTGAAGGGATTTAATTCCCCATCTTAAAAACGCGCCACGGGGCCTGTTTGCACACATGTCACCTGAAGCCCCGCCCCTCCCTTCACCACTGTGCAAACGCGCCCCGTGGCGCGTTTTAAGTTGGGGGATTAAGTCCCTTGAATCCTGAGGGTCCCTGGAGTCCAACTAGCCCACCATGTACCTCCAAAAAGCGCCAAAGAGCTGCGTTGCAGAGAGGTGTAAAAAGGGGCGTGGCCTCTGTACACCTCTCTGCAACGCAGCCCCTGGCGCATACTGGAGATTCCTGGTGGGCTAGTTGGCCCCAGGGACCCCAGTATTCAAGGGGAATTACTTCCCCTTCTTCAAACGCGCCAGGGGGCGCATTTGTAGACTGCTGCAGGGAGGGGACGGGGCCTCCGGCACAATGCCGGTCTTTTTTTTTCTTTTCTTTTTTTGTATGGGAGGGGGGCTGCGTGGCCCCCCTTCCCTTGGCCACTTTTGGCCCCGGGGACCCCGTCCCCCGGGGCCTGAGGATTTTCTTTTTTTTTTAAATAAAAAAAACCGGGAAGGGGCCGCGTGGCCCCCCTTCCCTGGGCCTCTATTGGCCCCGGGGACCCCATCCCCCGGGGCATGCCCTCTTTTGTTTTAAATTAAAATATTTGGAGGGGGGCTGTGTGGCCCCCCTCCTCAGGCCGTTTAAGGCCCCGGGGACCCCATCCCCCGGGGCCGGCCTTTACGTCGTTTAAAAAAAAAATTTAATATGTAGGGGAGGGGGGCCCCCACGGTCCCGCTGGCTCCCCGTGTCCTTTGGGAGCCGGCATTGCTTTTCCACATGGGGAGCTGCTAAGATGCAGCTTCCCGTGTGGAAAAGCAATGTGCTTTCGTTTTTGGAATGCTCTCTGTTCCAAAAACCAAAGTAGTTTGCTATGACAGGACGGGAGCCGCGAGGCTCCCGTCCTGTCATAGCAAACTACAGTGTCCCGGGGGTAGGCACCCCGGGACACTGCAGGAGCCGGCCCTGGGGGGTGGTGGTCCCCATGGCCATCAAGGGCTCCAGGAGGGGGGCCGCGCGGCCCCCCTCCCTCCATTGGCAAAGCTCCAGGGAGGTGGTGGTCCCCGGGGCTCGGGGGTCCATAACGGACCCCCATATTGAAATATTTAGTGCCCCGGGGAGGTGGCGGTCCCTGGGGCATGTGGGGGGGCTTGAGCCCCCCCACACAGGTAATTTTTTTTTTTTTAAATGAAGCCCCGGGGGGTGGCGGTCCCCGGGGCTGCGGGAGGGCTGAGAGCCCTCCCGCACCATTATTTTTTAAAGCACCGGGGGTGGCGGTCCCCGGGGCTTGGGGGCCTTAGAGGCCCCCATATTATTAAATAAACCCCGCATGCCACCGGGACTTGGCCCACCCGGGGGCCAGTAGCTCACGAGCGCGGGAGACCGCGCTTCATTTTTTTTTTTCCTCCGCGGGATCCGCGCACCCTAAGCACATCCCGCCAATTTTTAAAAAAAATATATATTTTTTGGGGCCCTGAGCAGGCCTAGGGGGTCAGGGTGTTTCTACCCTGCCCCCTTTTTGCGTTTTGCGCACTTGTTTTACTGATTTCTTGTGCCTCGGTTCTACCGAGGCACAAGATGGCTGCCAACACTTCCTGGTTTGGAGTGTTGACAGCCAATTAGCATGCAGCTCGTGATCGGGAGGGTGCGCGGCTCCACCACGGCCATAGATATCAAAACTTTTATTTTGGATTTTCTCAGCAACTACTGAACGGATTTACACCATTTTTAAAAAGGGTGCTTTCTGAACCAAGCACTACCTTTTTGCCAACTTTGGTGTAATTCCGTTCAGCAGTTTTGGCTGTAGCCTTGCATAAAGTTTCCTATGGGAAATTGATTTTTTCACTCTTATTTTTTGAATTTCTCTGCAACTACTGAACGGATTTACACCATTTAAAAAAAAGGTCGCTTTCTGAACCAAGCGCTACCTTTTTGCAAAATTTGGTGTAATTCCGTTCAGCAGTTCGGGCTGTAGCCATGTCTAAAATTTCCTATGGGAATTAACATGGAGAAAACACGTTTTGGGACCCCCCTTTTTTCTCATCCCCCGCTTGATGAATCACCCCAAAACTTTCAAGACAGGAGCGGACCGGAGCGCCCCACTAGTTTTGAAAATTTCGCGATGATTCGTCAAACGACGCCAAAGTTATTGGGAATAGAATGTTGCGGATTTCCTATGGAAAATAGGTCCTAACTATAACTATCTACTGGCGACCACCAGTAGATAATGTATATATATATATATTCACTGAAAAAACCATAGGTTTTAGGGACAGTTATAGTTAGTTGGACATTGCACTCGTACAAAACCCGTGAAATTCCCCGTTATAGTTAGTTCAGCTAACTATAACTCGCGCCCCATAATGCACTGCTGATGACGTCACATATTACATCACTCATGACATGGTCAGTGACATCACTGATGACATCACTGATGACATCTCAAATGACATCACTGATGACATCATCCAGTGACTGTGTGTTTCTGTAAAGTTTAAATATTTTTAATATATATAGGGAAAGGCGTATTGAAGAATGAGTGGGTGTATAAGTGTGTGTATGGATGATTTAGTAGGTGCGTGACTAATTCTATAAGTGAGTGATTAAACGTATCTTACTGAATGCATGGGTTAGTGACTAAACTGGGTTAATGTCTGTATCTGTCTGTTGCTGTGTAAGTGGCTGCATGGGTTTGTGAATAGCTACATGAGTGTCTATAAGAGTTATTGATTTGTTGTCTGAGTATCTGTATGGGTGCCTGAGTGTTTGTGTGGATGGGGTGTGTGCGACTGTGCATAGATGTGTGAGTGGGTGATTCACTGGGTGGATGGTTTCAAGAGTGCATCTGTGATAGACTGTATGGGTGGGTAAGTGTGTGTAAGAGTGTGTTAGTGAGTGAATGTATGTCCCAGTGGTACATGTGTGAGTAACTACATATGTGAAAGGCAGTATATATGTGTATTGGAGTATATAAATAGCTATAAGCGAGAGTGAGTGATTGTGATAGTGGCTGTATGGATGAGTGTGTGCTTGTATCAGTGATTGTATAAGAGCGTAACAATGTGCTAGTATTTGTATGATTAAGTGAGCTGGTGTGTGTATAACTGTATAGGTGAGTAAATGGCAGTGTGTTTAATTATTTGCATGACTGACTAGGTGTGTGAGTACCTCTATGGATGAGTGGCGGTGTTTGAGTGTCTATATAGGAGTAAGAGTGCATATGATTGTCCTGTACTGAGTGACCATAAGTATGAGTGACTGTACGGGTGAGTGAGTGGATGTGTGTGTGTAGACCTAAGAATCAGTGAGTGGGTATGTAGTTATTGGTGTTGGAGTGTCTATGGTTTTGCGAATGGCAGTCTGTAATTTAGATTGGGTGTATCAAAGGTTATATTAGGGTGTGAGGAGGTGCATGAGGTGCATCAGATTATCACGTGGATGATGTCATCAGTGATGTCATTTGAGATGTCATCAGTGATGTCATCAGTGATGTCACTGACCATGTCATGAGTGATGTAATATGTGACGTCATCAGCAGTGCATTGCGGGGCGCGAGTTATAGTTAGCTGAACTAACTATAACGGGGGAATTTCACGGGTTTTGTACGAGTGCAATGTCCAACTAACTATAACTGTCCCTAAAACCTATGGTTTTTTCAGTGAATTTCAAAGGTTTTTTAAATGCTAATTTCTAACTATAACTTATCTGAAACCTATGGTTTTTTCAGTGAATTTCAAAGGTTTTTAAATGCTAATTCCTAACTATAACATGTCTGAAACCTACGGTTTTTTCAGTGAATTTCAAAGGTTTTGTAAATGACAATTTTTAAATGTATTAATTGTTATATTAATTTTTTTCATACTGATTTATTACATTTTTAGAATTTTTTTTACATATTTTATTTTTTAAATTACATTGTAATTACATTATACATTACATTACAAAAAATACTTTCTCAGAATGAATTACTTTAGTTTAAATACTTTGCACATAGGCAATAGACTTTTAAGTACAGTAGTTACAGTTGTTGCAATGGGCACCACATTTTCAAACACAATGCAACATTCAGCTCAATGTGAATTTCTAGTTAAATGCAATTAGTTACTTTATGGATTACTTTTCTAACCACAGGACTGGATCCTAGATTCAGTCCTGGTACATCTCCTGTAAACAGTTGAGTAAAAGCGTTTTGGTTACAGTCGTGATTTTTAAGGAATATTATTGTATTTTAAAAGTTGACACTTAGAAACTTTTTCTCATAGAATCACCAATGTTATCCTATGGAAGGAAATTCACTTAGCAGGTAAAAACTGTTATCGTTACTTTTTCTTACTCAGTGTTGGATCCTGGATCCAGCACTGGTGCATCTCCTGTAAACAGTTGAAAGAATGCGTTTAAGTCATACAGGCGATTTTTAAGGAATATTTGTAGTTTGTGAAAATCGACACTTTGAAACTTTTCTGCTGAAAACCAGACAATGGATTCCTATGGAAGAAAATATAAGTTACTGGTAAGTACGGTTAAAATTACTTTTCAGGACCAGTACTGGGCTGAAAGATGCAGCACTGAGGTCTCTCCTGATAACAGGTGAGTAAATCGAAATTCGTATTTCGGCTGATTTTAGAGGAATATTTGTATGTTTCAAAAATCAACACTTAGAAACTTTTTCAGCAAAAAGCAGGCAATGATATCCTATGGAAGGAAATTCAAGTTACTGGTAAGTACGGTTAAAATTACTTTTGAGGATCAGTACTGGGCTGAAAGATGCAGCACTGAGGTCTCTCCTGATAACAGGTGAGTAAATCGGAATTCGTATTTCGGCTGATTTTAGAGGAATATTTTAAAGTTCCAAAACTCCACACTTAGAAGAATTTCCAAGTGAAACCAGTCAATGTTAGCCTATGGAAGGAAATTCAAGTTACTGGTAAGTACGGTTAAAATTACTTTTCAGGACCAGTACTGGGCTGAAAGATACAGCACTGAGGTCTCTCCTTATAACAGGTGAGTAAATCGGAATTCGTATTTCGGCTGATTTTAGAGGAATATTTGTATGTTTCAAAAATCAACACTTAGAAACTTTTTCAGCAAAAAGCAGGCAATTATATCCTATGGAAGGAAATTCAAGTTACTGGTAAGTACGGTTAAAATTACTTTTGAGGATCAGTACTGGGCTGAAAGATGTAGCACTGAGGTCTCTCCTGATAACAGGTGAGTAAATCGGAATTCGTATTTCGGCTGATTTTAGAGGAATATTTTAAAGTTCCAAAACTCCACACTTAGAAGAATTTCCAAGTGAAACCAGTCAATGTTAGCCTATGGAAGGAAATTCAAGTTACTGGCAAGTACGGTTAAAATTACTTTTCAGGACCAGTACTGGGCTGAAAGATACAGCACTGAGGTCTCTCCTGATAACAGGTGAGTAAATCGGAATTCGTATTTCTGCTGATTTTAGAGGAATATTTTAAAGTTCCAAAACTCCACACTTAGAAGAATTTCCAAGTGAAACCAGTCAATGTTAGCCTATGGAAGGAAATTCAAGTTACTGGTAAGTACGGTTAAAATTACTTTTCAGGATTAGTACTGGGCTGAAAGATGCAGCACTGAGGTCTCTCCTGATAACAGGTGAGTAAATCAGAATTCGTATTTCGGCTGATTTTAGAGGAATATTTGCACAATGGTGAAGGGAGGGGCGGGGCCTGAGGTGACATCTGTGCAAACGCGCCCCGTGGCGCGTTTTAAGTTGGGGGATTATGTCCCCTTGAATCATGATTGTCCCTACGGGCCAACTAGCCCACCAGGAACCTCCAGTATGCGCCAGGGGGCTGCGTTGCAGAGACATGTACAGAGGCCACACCCCTTTTTACACCTCTCTGCAACGCAGCTCTGTGGCGCTTTCTGGACGTACCTGTTGGGCTAGTTGGCCCCCAGGGACCCTCAGGATTGAAGGGGATTTAATTCCCCATCTAAAAAACGCGCCACGGGGCCTGTTTGCACACATGTCACCTGAAGCCCCGCCCCCTCCCTTCACCACTGTGCAAACGCGCCCCGTGGCGCGTTTTAAGTCGGGGGATTAACTCCCCTTGAATCCTGAGGGTCCCTGGGGTGCAACTAGCCCACCATATACCTCCAAAAAGCGCCACAGAGCTGCGTTGCAGAGAGGTGTAAAAGGGGCGTGGCCTCTGTACACCTCTCTGCAAGGCAGCCCCTGGCGCATACTGGAGGTTCCTGGTGGGCTAGTTGGCCCCAGGGACCCCAGTATTCAAGGGGAATTTGTTCCCCTCTGCAAACGCGCCAGGGGCGCGTTTGCAGAGTGGTGAAGGAAGGGGCGGGGCCTGCGGGCCCGATCGTTTTTTTTTTTTTTCCCTGAAGGAGGGCTGAGTGGCCCCCTTTCTTTTCCTATTTTTAGGCCCTGGGGACCCCATCCCCCAGGGCCTTACCTCATTTTTAAAATTAAAATTAAAAAAAATGGGAAGGGGGCCGCGTGGCCCCCCTTCCCTGGGCCTGTATTGGCCCCGGGGACCCCATCCCCCGGGGCATGGCCTCTTTTTTTTATTTTTACTTTTTTTTACCTTTTGGGAGGGGGGCTGCGTGGCCCCCTCCGTGGCCACTTATGGCCCCGGGGACCCCATCCCCGGGGCCTGGCCTCTCGTTGGGGACTGTGGGGGGTCCCCAAACCCCCACAGTCCCGCCGGCTCCCGTGTCCTACGGGAGCCGGCATTGCTTTACACATGGGGAGCAGCTAACATGCTGCTCCCCATGTGGAAAGCAATCAGCTTTGGATATTGGAAGAGAGAGCAGGTTTCCTGCTCTCTCTTCCAATATCCAAAGCAGTTTGCAATGACAGGACGGGAGCCGCGAGGCTCCCGTCCTGTCATTGCAAACAGCAGTGTCCCGGGTAGGCACCCGGGACACTGCAGGAGCCGGCCCCCAGGGCCACCACAGGCTCCAGGAGGGGGCCGCGCGGCCCCCTCCTTACATTTTGAAAGCCCCGGGAGGTGGTGGTCCCCGGGGCTTGGGGTCCAAAACGGACCCCCATTGTAATTTTTCTTAGTGCCCCGGGAGGTGGTGGTCCCGGGGCGTGTGGGGGCTGGAGCCCCCCACACAGGTTTTTCAAAAATAAAAAAGAAGCCCCGGGAGGTGGCGGTCCCCGGAGCTGCGGGAGGGCTCAGAGCCCTCCCGCACCATTATACATAAAGCCCCGGGGGTGGTGGTCCCCGGGGCTTGGAGGCCCTTAGAGGCCCCCACACATAAAATTAACCCCCCAGCATGCCCCCGGGACTTGGCCCACCCGGGGGCCAGTTAGCATCGAAGCGCGGGAGACCGCGCTTCGATTTTTTTTTTTTTCGGCAGGATTCGCGCACCCTGAGCGCATCCTGCCGATTTTTGTTTTAAAATCCTTTCCAGGGCCCTGCCCCTGTGGGCGTGGCCAACAGGCCTTCTGGTACCTGTAGTGCGGTGGCAGTATTCTCGAGTGAGTCCATCTGTGGTGGCAGAAATAAAATGTTACGAACTTGATGCCTGTGTTCATGTCGCAGTCTGCTGGCAAGTTGGCTCCATTAAACAGATGAAACATTGTTCTGCCTGCGGCTTCTTTTCTTGAGGGCTAACCTTTGTTTTGGATATTGAGCGGCTGAGCCCAGCCGCAAGAGAAGCCTGCCGCATGGAAGCGGACCGATACTGGCGTCATGCTGGTGCCAGTGTATGGAGGCAGTTTTCATTGTTGTCAACTGAAAAGCAAGGCAGAGTGTTTATTGGACTTGGCATCGCCCCACTTGGGTTTTATTAACATTTTATTTCTGCCACCACAGATGGACTCACTCGAGAATACTGCCACCGCACTACAGGTACCAGAAGGCCTGTTGGCCACGCCCACAGGGGCAGGGCCCTGGAAAGGATTTATGTGCGGGGAAAGCCATCTGTAGTTAAGCAGTTGCACAGCCTTTGAGAAAGGGAACCGGAGTTCCCGAAACGCGTCTGGCGGCTCACGAACTTGATGCCTGTGTTCATGTCGCAGTCTGCTGGCAAGTTGGCTCCATTAAACAGATGAAACATTGTTCTGCCTGCGGCTTCTTTTCTTGAGGGCTAACCTTTGTTTTGGATATATATATATATATATATATATCAAAGCTCAAAGTTCCTCCTCCCTTCTTTCGGAACAAGCCAGCACTAACGGGGCAAATATAGTAAAGTTTTTATTTCATTGTCAGCAACAACAAACGCGTTTCGGCATCCGCCTTCATCGGTGTTACTAACACGACAGAGGCAGCCGTTTTTAAAGTTATTTCAATTAAAAAAACTTTAACATTCTTTAAAATTCATAGACATAGAAAGAGAAAAGATTTATCACTCTCAATATGTGAGCGCCATCTTTGAATGGATAAATATTATAGCTTCACATATTCAGTATAGACAACATAATCCTTGTAGGAGATATTGGTGACATAATTACTACCTTTACTTCAATTGCGTCGTGTATCGACATTAATCCCCCAAATGTTGTCTGCAATCTAATGTACAATGAAACTGTTTTATCAGTTAATCATACTGTATATCGGTAAAGTATACTCATAAATTTCGCCGTATATCAGCAAACATTTACTTAAATTACGTCGTATATCGACCTTCAACCCCCGATATTATCTAAAATCTAATATACAATAAAACAGTTTCAACCATGTCTACCAATTCATAAATGGACATGTTGTAAGCATCACTATTACGATGAAGGCGGATGCCGAAACGCGTTTGTTGTTGCTGACAATGAAATAAAAACTTTACGCAATTTGCCCCGTGAGTGCTGGCTTGTTCCGAAAGAAGGGAGGAGGAACTTTGAGCTTTGATTTGTTACACGGAACGCCACCGTGTTGCCGGCACCCGCCCGTGAGTGCTCCTGTCTCATGGTGTACAAAGGAGCTTATATATATATATATATATATATATATATATATATATATATATATATATATATATATATATATATTATCTACTGGCGGTCGCCAGTAGATAGTTATAGTTAGGACCTTTATCCATAGGAAATCCGCAACATTCTATTTGAAATAACTCTTGCACCGGTTGACGAATCTTCGCGAAAGCTTCCAACTTGTTGGGGCGCCATGCTCCGCTCCTACCCTGAAAGTCTCGGGTTGATTCGTCAAGCGGGGGCCGAGAAAAAAGGGGGGTCCCAAAACGCGTTTTCTCCGTTTTTTCCATGTTAATTCCCATAGGAAATTTTAGCCGCGGCTACAGTCCGAACTGCTGAATGGAATTACACCAAATTTTGCGAAATGGTAGCGCTTGGTTCAGAAAGCGACCTTTTTTTTAAATGGTGTAAATCCGTGCAGTAGTTGCGGATAAATTCAAAATATAAGAGTGAAAAAATCGATTTCCCATAGGAAACTTTATGCAAGGCTACAGCAAAAACTGCTGAGACGGAATTACACCAAATTTGGCAAAAAGGTAGTGCTTGGTTCAGAAAGCACCCTTTTTAAAAATGGTGTAAATCCGTTCAGTAGTTACAGAGAAAATCCAAAATAAAAGTTTCGATATTTAGAGGCACGGAGGATCCGCGCACCCTTCCGACCACGAGCTGCATGCTAATTGGCTGTCAACACTCCAAACCTGGAAGTGTTGGCAGCCATCTTATCCTCGGTAGAACCGAGGGACAAGAAAAGACAAAAACAAGGGCGCAAAACGCAAAAAGGGGGCAGGGTAGAAACACCCTGACCCCCAGGGCCCCAAAAAATTATTATTTTTTTTAAATCGGCGGATCCCGCGGAGAAAAAAAAAATGAAAACGCGGGCTCTCGCGCTTCGTGGTTAATTGGCCCCCGGGTGGGCCAAGTCCCGGGGGCATGGGGGATTTATGTAATAATTTTGGGGGGCCTCTAAGGCCCCCCAAGCCCCAGGGACCGTCACCCCCCGGGTCTCGAAATTGAAATAGAATGTAAATTAAAAAAATGTGTGAGGGGGCTACAGCCCCCCCCACATGCCCCGGGGTCCACCACCTCCCCGGGGCACTAATTGTTAAAATGCGGGGGTCCATTTCGGACCCCCGAGCCCCGGGGATCACCACCTCCCCGGGGCTTTGCAAAAGATGTGAGGGGGCCGTGGGGCCCCCCTTCTGGAGCCTGTGATGGCCCTGGGGACCACCACCCCCCAGGGCCGGCTCCTGCAGTGTCCCGGGGTGCCCACCCCCGGGACACTGCTGTTTGCTATGGTAGGGCGGGAGCACGTCTCCCGCCCTACCGTAGCAAACTCTGGTTTGGATTTTGGAAGAGAGAGCAGGTAACCTGCTCTCTCTTCTAATATCCAAAGCAGAATTGCTTTTCCACACGGGGAGCTGCATGTTAGCAGCTCCCCATGTGGAAAAGCAATGCCGGCTCTCGCAGGACGCGGGGAGCCGGCGGGACCATGGGGGCATTGGGGCTCCCCCCACGGTCCCCAACGAACTGAGTAGGCTCCGGGGGATGGGGTCCCCGGGGCGAATAAAAATTAGTGGTAGGAGCCCGTTTTTTTTTTGGAGAAAAAAAAATGGAGTCGCGTCCCGAGCACGGCGCTCAGGAGGAGTACGCGACTCCCAGCGCGGCCCCCTGGTGTGAACGCGAGGGGTATGCAACTCCCAGCGCGGCCCCCTGGTGTGAACGCGGGGGGTACGCGACTCCCAGCGCGGCCCCCTGGTGTGAACGCGAGGGGTACGCGACTCCTGGCCGCGTTGGGTGCGCGACTCCCAGGGGAAAAAAAAGGGAGACTTTTTATAATAAATCTAGGTTGCATGTTTGTATCTTGGGTGGCTCTAAAAGAGCCCTTGTGTTTATTGCAAGAAGATGGTAGCTACATGTAAGTGCCAATGCAGAGTCTCAAGTTGTAGAGAAAGACTCTGTTTCCCTCATCTGTGAAATGTACACCATCTCTCATGTAGATGCCATCCATATTAAAACGCAGATTGTTGTTGTATATGGATCCCATCCTATGGTCTCTGAGATAAGCAGAAACAGCTTTATTGACATTTTTTCTAGCTTTCTCAATCTGTGGACAAAATTGATTGGACCACTTCCATTTCTGTCTTTGGCATATGTTAGAGTACACCAAGACAGTTTGGGGAAAAGCAACATCAATTCTGCAAAGGTGCCCTTCATTAGCATTTCCAGACCTACCCCAGTCAATGTGCCTAGGTCATTGCCACCACAGTGCACAATAATGAGGTCAGGATGTTGGAGGTGCATAAAGGTTCTAACCAATGGCATCAATTGGTGCCACTTCAATCCTCTCTGTCCAATCCATTTGATATCTACATTTTGCAAAGCTAGGTCTTTGTCAATACCTCTGCTTTCAGCATACCTTTTGCACCAGAAAACATAGCTGTGCCCAACAATCCACACTGAAAGCATCTTGAAAGGATCTCTGTAGGTAATGAGAAGATGTCTGTAGCTGAGGTAGGCAAGTGGTAGAATGAACTCTATCTAAAATGGTGGACAACATACTGTTTTTAGAAAAGTAGAGATTTGATTGGCTGTTTAAGAACACTGTACTTTCAAATATAGGGTGCATTTTACTTTGTTTAGAAAGCATGTTTCTTATTGGTTATTAAGAAAAGTTTGAAAGGTACAGCAGAAAGGATAAGGGCATGCTTTGCTAAGCCAACCACACTTGTTGTTTTCATTTGCAACATTGTGTGGTGAACTTGTGACTTAGCAGCTAAGTTGAATGTTGCATGAGCAGTTGCTATGGAAACTGATATTCAGAACAAGGGGGAAGGTGTCAGTTGAAAAGTATTATTCTCTATGACCAATGGAAATTCGTTTTCCAATTTGAAAAACACTGGGAAGTAATGTTATTTGTGGGTTATGTGTATATGTATGAAAAATTAGAGGGAAAGTTTGCCATTACTGGTTTTACATTGGAGTGTGGGGTTATGTACATTCTCTGTGTGAAAAAGAAAATCCTGACTGAGTGTGTGAGATTTTTCATTCAACAGATTTATTTAAAAGGTGAGTTATATTTTTAAGAGATTTATGTAAAATCGATTTGAGTTTTTTATGAAACTCTGTTAAGTTAATTTATTGAATGTACAGATATATATTGGGATAATTTCTAGTGAATTTGAACTTTGGTAAAAAAAGTATGTGCACTAATATATACATTATTAAGGGGCTCATTACGATACCCGGCGTAAAAAAATCCGCCAGGCATGGAAGCGGCAAAAATCCGCCCGCACACACCGCCTGAACACCGACCACGCCATTATGAGTACACAAACCGAAAACCGCCATCGGCGAAAAATCACACAAAATACCGCCCGCCATCGTCCGAGTCGGAGTCAAACCGCCCGCCACGGACGGAAACACGCACGACAACACAAAACCGCCCGCCCACACGGCCGACACACCGCACGTGAAATTACGATCGCACCGCCATGAGCGCGGAAAAACAACAAATATACCGCCCGCCAGCGCAAACAACGCCGATGAGAATCGACACGGCAGAAGCCATGGCGCCCACGTACCTGCACAGAAACCATCCGCACACTAAACCAATAGCACACAACATGGCCAACAAGTCCACACAGCAAGGCACACACAAATACACAAGCACAGTACACATCCCGAAAACACCCCCCCGGACAAACAAAAAATACAAAGGCCAGAACCCCAGACACAACACACCTGAAAACAACAGACCATGAGGACACACCCACATAGGTGAGTACAAAAGCAGCACTCCCACAGACCACAACCCCTTGCTACATTGCAAACCAGAGAGGAGAGGAGAGGACACAGTGACACAGCAAGGACAGCAGCACACCACAGAAACGCACACATCACAACCACCACCACCACCACCAAACACCGGCACCACAAACCCCCTGCACATTACACAACACACACCGCACCAGCACCACAAACACCATGGCACCACAAAGGATGCCCAAGTTCACGCCCATGGAGCTGACGGTCATGGTCGACGAGATCATCAAGGTGTACCCACAAATCTATGGGAACATGGTCCAGCACACACCACTAGCCACCAGAAACAGAATGTGGACCCGGATCGTAGACCAGGTCAATGCAGTCGGGACCCTGCCCAGGAACAGAGTCGAGATAAACAAACGTTGGAATGACGTAAAGAGCCTGGTCAAGAAGAAGGAGGGCAAAAACAGAGAGCTGGCTGCCGTCACTGGCGGAGGGAATCCCGCGCTCTTTAAGACCTTCAAAGCGTGGGAGGAGAAGGTGCGAGTCGTAATCCATCCGGAGATCCTCGCCGGATTAGCAGGGGGAGTGGAGGCTGGTAAGTACAAACTAATGTATACTAGCACACCGCTATGTACTCACATGCGCAACTACCATGCCACAGCTCCCAGGGACAAACACCCCCATGTCCAGCACACAATACACAACACATCACACACACATGCAACAGACACTACCACACACAGCCCAAACCGAACAACTGTAAGATGCGTGGGGACATGTGTACACTAAGCCAGCCACGTAACCACCAACAGGTCCCCAAATATGCCAGAAGCGCCACAACGAGCACCCACCACACCCATGTGTCCGCCACAGCTGCACTAACCGACAAGTAACAGGTAAGTGGCAGGAACACAAAGTGCAGTGGGTGGGAGGGTGGACAGCCCAAGTACAACACACACCAGGCCCCAGTCCCACAGCACAGCAAGGAGGAGCATCCCCCACACCCACGTGTCAGCCACCGCAGTGCACAACGACAGCCGAAAGGCAGACATCACGGTCCACAGCAATCGGTGTCAGTGGGTGTACAGCCACCCCCACGACCCACTACACCCCCCACCCCCACAGACCTGCAACATGGAGCACCCCCGCTTAGAGCCATGTGGCATCCAGTACAGTGCACGCACGAACAACTTGCAGGTGGGAAACTGGACAGGGCTGGATTACTGGAGGCATGAGGACCATAACACCACCAACACATGGGACATGTCACGTAGCACACGGACACGCAGCACCGCCCACCGTCACGAACAAGTGAACAATGTGCACACGGACATGAACAGCAGACTCACACCCCACATGACCCATCACAGACATAGCAACACCCAAGGAGCCACGTCTGCATGCACAAGCCACACTGAATATAGTCCCACACGGCAGCCACTGTGCAACTCATCACACACAACCGAAACACCATTGAAGTCCTGTCCATGTAGCCCCCACTGCCTGTCAACCCCACACCCCACAACTACGCCTATGTAAGACAAACAACACTAGACGCAACAGAGCGGAACAACAGAAATGCACACGAACACCACTGAACCCATCAAACTCACAGACACACCATGCACATACAACATACCATCCATCCCATCCGTCAGCCCCAGTCACATGAAAGGCATGTCATCCGCACAGCTGCCACACATACAGCAGTCACGCTAAGACACATGCCCATGACCAACCATGTGCCAGAAGTCAATTAAGCGCACGACACACTGTGAGCAACAACACACAACATGGGCCACACCCCCCGAGCACTGCAGTGATGCACATGGCACAGGGCAGCACGCACACCAAGGAGATGGGACAACTGCAATACGTTGGCTGGCACACAACTATCACTCACTCATAACGATGCGTCCAATGCCATGTCCAGTAACCACAACAGACAGCAAATATGCAGGGCATGTCAGGCATGCACACACCTCAGACCATGCACTGTCATGCTGCCACAACACATGTCACGTTCGGCACCCATGGCTCACAGCATGTACCCCAAAAGCATATCCCCTCCCAAATGCGAATCTGGGGCATGGCCCCCATGTTGCCATATGCGTTCCTAAGCGTTCCATTTGAACCCCAAAAGCATATTCCATCCCAAATGCGAATCTGGGGCATGGCCCCCATGTTGCCATATGCGTTCCTAAGCGTTCCATTTGAACCCCAAAAGCATATCCCCTCCCAAATGCGAATCTGGGGCATGGCCCCCATGTTGCCATATGCGTTCCTAAGCGTTCCATTTGAACCCCAAAAGCATATCCCCTCCCAAATGCGAATCTGGGGCATGGCCCCCATGTTGCCATATGCGTTCCTAAGCGTTCCATTTGAACTCCAAAAGCAAAGTACAAACCAGACCCAGGATGGGCCAGGAGCCCGCATACACCAGAGTCACAATGAGTAGGGGCAAAGCAACACACCCATCGGCATGGCCAATCCGTCCCATGCCACATGTGCACAGCACACAGTCCCATTGCCTAGCACACACAACTACAGATGCCACAGCCACACACTCGCCTCCGGGAAACCCATGTACGAGATTGCACGAACTGCCAATGTCAGACGACTAATACATACTTCGCCAGGTGCAACACAATAACAAATCTCATTCTCTCCACAGGTGACGAACTGCTGGACGCTGGGGATGGAGACAGCAGCCAGCACAGCCAGCCTACAAGCCCCCAACGAGGACACACGGATCTGGAGGATCTGTCCACCTCTTCGGACACGGACCACCAAGCTGGCCCATCTGGCGTGGCAGGGCCCAGCCGCTCCCCAGGACCCCTCCTACCCACCAACCCATCATCCAGGGATGCTGAACAGTCCCAGTCCCCTGCTGCCACTGTCGTTGCGGCCACACCCACGGTCATTGCGGCCACTACCACTGCCGCAACCGCCACCATCGCCGCACCGACCACCACCACCTCCACCACCACCACGTCTTCGCTGGCACCAGCCCCAGCGCAGGTGGTGGCCCGGCCGACTGGATCCACCCTGGGAGCCACAGCGAGGACCGTGGTGAGCAATGTGGCTAGTGGGCAGGCCGGTGGCAGCAGGACTGGTAGGAGGAGCAGGGTCAGGGAAACGCCAGCCTCCCCTGGGAGCCATGCCCTGCCTCAAATGGCCAGAGTCCTTGGGGCCTATGAAGAGGCCCAAGGACAATGGGCCAGGTCTGCTACTGACACGCGGGAGGTGCTGGGGGTGCTGAGGTCCATGGACGCCCATATGGGCCAATTCGTGTCCCGTATGGACCAACTCGTGGACCTCATGGGCCAGCTGGTGGTGGCGGTGGGGTCACAGGCAAGGCCAGCAACACCACCTCCGCCACCACCTGCTAGGGCGCAGGGTCGGCCAGCAGTGTCCACTTCCCCTGCGTCCACAGCCAGTGAGCACACCTCACCCACCACCAGCAGGTCGCCACCACACACCCCCTCCCAAACGTGGAAGGGGCCGTCCGAAGAGGAAACAGATCTCCCGGGAGGACTTCGCACGCTCCAGTCGCAAGTGAGGCAGCCAGCCAGCCTTCCGCCAGCCTTCCTTGACCAGCCACTGCATTGACTTGCTCTACGATCCCACTCCACACAGCCATCTGGATGGCATGTGTGTGTTGGACTATGGACATAGAACCAGTGGGTACACCCTGATCATCACGCAGCCATGACCGACAGCTCATTGTCACTGCACGCACCACTTTTGTCATCACCTTACACACAATCACATGTCACAGTTTGTAATAAATGCACCTTTTTCACTAACTGCTGTTTGTGCCCTGTGTTTTATTTGTACGGAATACAACGGCCACCTTGGGCGGAAGGGCACCTGATGCGTGGCATGGCAATGGAATCCGGAGGGCCTGTAGGGACCTAGGGGTGGGAGACAGAACAGGAGCACATTCAATGAGTGTGTCACACACCCATCACAGTGTACATGTCAACAACTACAAGCAATGTACACACATCGCACAGAGCAATAGGGCACAATGCCACAGTCACCAACGGTGGCATACTACCCTGGCCATGGAGCGTTGACACACTGCACGCAGTGAACATACGGCCACCCTGACACAGCACACACACACCTGCATAGATACAGACACATCATCTGTCGTACATGGACACTCACCGTCAAGTGAAGTAGCGGGCGATGAGCTGCTGGCGCACATTCCCAGCTTCCTCCTCTCCGCTGTCCACCTCACTCGAGCTGTCCTGGTCTGCGGGCTGGGGCCCTGGTTGATCTCCGTCATCCACAATGAGGGGGATCTGCTTCCGAATGGCCAGATTGTGCAGCATGCAGCACGCCACCACTATCTGGCACACCTTCTGTGGGGAGTACGCCAGTGCACCCCGGTGCGGTCCAGGCACCTGAACCTGGACTTGAGGAGGCCAAAGGTACGCTCGACCACACGTCTGGTCCTCCCATGTGCCTCATTGTATCGATCGTCTGCTGGGGTGCGAGGATTCCTCAATGGACTGAGCAGCCATGCCCCATTCGGGTACGCAGAGTCACCTGGGTGTGAGGGACACAGAGAACCGTAGCTATTCCAACTGGACAGGGGACAGCATCGCACAACCAGCACGCTACACCACTCCACATACTCACCGACAATACAGGCACGATCCTGTTGCAGATTGGCCATCAGTCGTGGCAAGATGCTGTTGCGCATTATGTGTGCGTCATGGGCCGAGCCTGGAAACTTGGCACACACGTGGGTGATCACCATGTCCGCAAGGCACACCACTTGCACATTCAGGAGTGCGTGTGCTTCCTGTTGCGGTACAGGTGCTCAGTGGCCTGTGGTGGAACAAGGCCAACATGAGTGCAGTCAATGGCTCCCACGACGTGTGGGATTCTGCCAAGGGCATAGAATGCACCCTTCACTGCCACCAATTCACGAGCCCTGGGGAAGCGGATGTACCTGTTCCGGTACAGCATCATGGCTGCCAGTACATCCCTCAGCACCTTGCTGAACATGGGCTGGGACATCCCTCCTCCACTGCCCACTGTGTGCTGGAATGACCCAGTGGCGAAGAAATGCATGGCGGCCATCACCTTAGCCGTGGGGGTGACAGCAGTCGGATACACCCTGCGGGGACGGAGATGGGGCTCTAACATGGCACACAGTCGATGCAGAGTTGGCCTGTCCAGCCGAAACTTCCTGATTACCTCTGTATCGTCCATGTCCGCCAGCAATTGGTATGGGCGGTCAATGTTCGGTCTCCGCCTGGGTTAAATGGCAGAGGACACATGTCAAAGCAACACGGCACATAGCAATTTCGCATACACATCACTGACATGACTGAGCAAGCACATGAGCCACAGCCCAGCTGTCAAGCTGGGACGGCACGGCCACAATACACTTACACAGGTCTCCCAACAATGGCAATGGCAAGTGAGACATACCACTGCCATGTGCATGCACATGGTGATCTAGGCCCCAATGACTTGCGGGGCGTGCTGATGGGGACTGACTGCATATTCGTCAAGCGGCAACGCCACGGCAACATGAGTGTCTGCTGAGCATGGAACTGCTTCCGAGGCTGGATGAGTATGGCACACGACGACGACGATGTGGGCACGGGCTGAGCGGCCAATACAAGTGGGACCTGTGGCACGAGGGGATATGAGACAGTAGTAGGTGTCAGCACTGCACCCTATGTACAGCACTGTACGGATCACAGCTCCCGAAACATTGACTGGTGTCCACATTGACAGCCCCATGCCAAGACGGCTGTGTGCTTGCAGTCACAGGTGAGAGGTTACATTGCACGTGCCAGGTGGCAGACGTACATAGTGGGAGCTGGCATGTGTGTGCATGTGTCTCCTGTTCAGGATCCACCAGATGGGCGCTGACTCTGTACTGACCATTGGACACAGCATGTTCCGTGGAAGGCTTGTGTGTGTGGGATGGTGGCACTGGATGTGCCTCCGTTGGGTGGGGGCCATGCACAGGGCGGGTACGTCGATGATTGCGCATTGTTGGTCACGGTGGGTGCACCAACTAAGATGTGTTGCCCTGTGTTCAATTCCTATGTCCGCATGATGATGGACTGTGGATGTGGGCAGACTACACATTGGTCGATGTGCTGTCTATATGCATGTGCCTTCACACCAGGCACAGCTGCCCCTGCACATGTGACCCCTGCTGGACTCGCTGCTGGGTCTGTGGAGCTGATGCACCTTCTGCGCGTGGGGCGGACAGCTCTCCTCACTTCCCTCATTGCGCATGTCATGTCTTTGCCGCAGGTGACATGGATCATGGAGGGCCCACATGTACGCGTGGGTAGGCTACACATGATTGTTCACTGGTCGCCACCCCCAGTCAGTGTTTCGAATGGGAAGGTTGTCGTGCTGGTGGTATGTTCGATGTGGCGGATGGGCGGGCCTAGGTGCGGGCTTACATTCCGGACATGGGGGGTAGTTGGATTGGCGACTAGTTGCAGTACACACGGGACACGTCTCTTCCTTTCCACATCTGGGTCATCCCTTGTACTAACTGACAGTGATACAGTCATCTTCGCCCCAGCCCTCATGTCCTCCCCTCGCCCCCCAATATGCATGCTCACCTGCGAGGCTAGCGCTTGCACAGGCAGCCCCAAGCTCGCACCAGAGAGGGCAAGGAGTGTATGTGTGGGTCCAGTTGCACGAGTGGGCTGTCTCAGGGTATGATGTGTGGCGGGACGCCGTCCACCTGCGTGGTGCCCCAAATGGAGACCCGGCCTGCATGGACTATGCATCACAGTCTTCGCCTTCCGGATCCGCCACCTGCGACACCCAGTGGCTGTGGCTGCCCTTGCGGCCAGGCCGCGTCCGTCTGTGGCTGATGGCCCACACATTCACTCTTTGGCCTCTCTGGGGAGGGCTCGGGGGTGGTGGCGCACGCGCTTGCACTTAGTCGCAATGGCATGTGGCGTGGTTGGTATGATGGGCAATGGATGGGATGGTGCGAGCCACCTCCCGTGACGTCAGTGCTGCTCGTGCTGTGGTGCGTCCCCCTACACTTCCATTTGACTTGTGCCATGCTAGACGTTGAGGTTCTATTGCCTGCGTGATATGACCAGGAGGAGCGCGAGGAGACCTCTCACACACCATGCTCCACTGCCATCCCGTGCCCTGTATCGCCTGTGCGGATTGACTATGTTGGGGTTACACCTGGTCGACTGGGGCTGTGTGTGCCTTGTCAAGGGGCATGGCGGGCGCACAACAGGATCCAGCTTGTCCACAGAGGGTGGGCTGAGGTGCGCCTGGTACCGCCTTGTACGTGTGCCCGGCTGCTGTGCACACACGTGTTCACTCCCCCCGACAGGTGTCCTCTCACAATGCCCAGGGAAGCGGTGGTGTACTGTTCATGAGCCCTCCCAACACGGCGTGCTCCAACTTGGCATGTGCGCATCTACCCGTCGCACCCACCCACCTGAGCACTGCGTCCATACGACTTCACACGACACATGTGTGTCTTCCACAGTAGTGCTACTCATTTGCGTTGACATCCAATACCAGTGGACTACATGGTCATGTCACGACTGCCGTGTACTTCACATACTCTCATCCTCTCTCATTCGTACTTGTGAAATGAGTCAGCGGAGACAGTTTTGGTTTCAAACATTATATTGAGTCTTCTGTCCTCTGTGATGCAGTATAGTGGACACTACTGGCAGCGGAATACATGTTGAGGATATACTGAGCATGATTACAAATGGGATAGGGTGTGGGGTTACATCTGCTTGGCCAAGGCTGTGCTAATGTACATTTACGTATAGCTGCGGAGCTGCGGACTTTGACACAGACGGTATACATGTAGCCTACCAGACCGCTCGGCATCATGGGCACAGTCCATCTCAGTTCCATGTGACAGGTTTGCTGCGGTTGTTCCTCATGCACGCGTGCATGTGAGATGACATCAGGGCATGTGCTTGCGTGCATGCAGCGGCGTGCCACTTGTTGTTGCACTGTGGTGGTTACTGGACATGTCACAGTCACTGGGGTCGTGTTGTTGTTGTATGCACTTGTCGTCCATGCAAAGGTCCTGGTATGGGATTCCCGGGGGGGTGGGAGGGGTGCAGCACCCACAGACTCCAGGCGACCTATTCATGTCCACTGAGCGGTGTGTGTGTCCATGTGCGCTGGATCCATGTCGTGTCCTGGTTGTTCGTGCAGTTCCGTCCATGTGGGTGCGATGCACAGAGCCCATGCCACTGCCTCCCACGATGCATGCGGTGTTCCTGGATGTGATGGGGAACAGTGTGCATGTCCCGGTCATATCCGATGTCATGGCGATGTCGTTGATGGTGTGGTTACAGTTGCCGGTCGTTTGGTATGGCTGTTGTGGTGGTGACTGGCCAGTCCGTGCGGAAGCTGAGCATGGGTGCGGGGTTGGACTTCATAGGTCACTCGGGGAACCTGCGTTGTGGTCCGACGTATTTACAGGTTGTCAGGTATGCGATGCCGTCCAGCAGGGCTTCCATGTCATTGGTGGTGTACATGTTTGCCAGCCAATGAAGCGGATGGTGGCTGTCAAGGTGTTGTTCGTAGGTTGTCCCTTGGAGGACCATGATGGGGCATGCTGGGTGACATTCGATGTAGCTGTTCTCGATGATCCGTCGTGTGGAGGCACAGTGGTTCCATTTCAGTGCGCGTGCGATGTTGGCCACATACGCCATGCCCCCATAGGCAGAGCAGGCCCTGTCGTGTGCGTCCAGAGGGAGGAGTAGTGGTAGCAGGTCCGCCTTCAGACATGCCGGGTTGGAGAGGCATATCTCGACGGGATGCTGGTAGGGACACCTCCGACAGTAGAAGACGGGCATGACGCAGCTGAACAATGTGATGCGGTAAGTCAGTCGGTAACTTACGTTCAGCAGGGACAGGAGATCGCATCCCAATGTATGTATCGTGTTGGTTTGGTACAGCTTGAGCTGTTCGGCGTAGTTGGGTAGGTGTGTTGCGGTTGCCATTTCGCAGCGGTTCGTAGAGGTGGCGTGCTCCGGCTGTGTGTGCAGTCTGCAATGTGCACGCTCCGGGGTTGCTGTGAGCTCTGTGTAGTCGTGGGGAGACAGGACTTGTGTTCTGTTGGCTTGTTTGGAGGACACGGGCCCTCTTCCCACATGCTTCTCAGACAGTTCAAGGTCAGTGCTGTGTGACTCCTTCCAATTAACTTGCATGTGGCCGACATGGGGGAGTGTTTTCTTCTTTCTTCCCCGTCCGTTGTGTGCTTCTGTGATATGCGCTATCTGCCCTGTGGTCGGTCTCCTCGGCATGCCTGTGTTGGTCTATTCTTGGACAATGGCTGTATTCACCGGCTTCTGTCGTAGGGCTGTGGTTTCGGTGTTGGAATGGAAGGTCATTCAGTGCTGTCTGCTCTCCCTTGTGTGGGCGGCAGGCTGCCTTTCCCGCTCTGCGTTGGGCCTTGTGTGTGGATGTAATTCTTGGGCCACCTGTTGTCGGTCCCCGGGCTCTTTGGTGTTTTGTTTCATGTGTCTTGTTCATATGTGCAGGGTGGTATGGGTTTTTCAGTGTGGTACTGGCGTTCCTCTTCCCGAAGCGGCCTTGCTTCTCCTAGTTGGTGTTGCCGCCGCTGTGTGCTTCGCCATGTTTGTTACACTGGGGTGTGTCCTGCTGTTGCGTGACTTCACTGACATGTGTGCGTCGGTTGTGTGGCGTTGGGTGTTGTCCGTGAATTGGGCGTTGGGGACATGTCTGTGGCCGGCCTGTCACGTGTCATGTGCGTTCGGGGTGGGGCTGGTGTGTGTGCTGCTTGGTTGTGTCCCTGTGTCTGTGTGCGACGCATGCATGGCGCTGCGGTTGGCCTCTGCGTTGTGCGCATGTGTGGCGGCGTCATCGCCGCTTTGGGGCCGTGACGGGGTGGTTGGTTCCTAGTCCCAGGTGGTGTGTACACATGTGTTCTGCGATGTTAGGATTTGGCCTGTGTGTCATATGTGGATGCAATGGTGGATGTGTAGTGTGCACGCGCTGGTGGGGGGTTGTCCGCTTTTTCCGCCCTTGCACTGTGTGCGCTGTTTGCGTGCACTTGTTGTGTGTGTGCCTACCTGCGTCTCCGCGGTACGTTGCGTCCTTGGTGGTGCATCAGCAGAAGCATGGGAAGGGCCTGCAGTGCTGGATTCATGCCCGGGTGCCGCTTCTTCGTTGTCCGTGCTCGGCGTCCGTGTTTCCGCCTCTCTTTCACGTGCGGTGTCTCTTTGCCGTGGGAGCCGTTTGTTTGCGGCATCGTAATTTATGCGCCGGGCGGGACGTGTTTCGTCGGACGGTGTGTGTCAGTTGGGCTGCGCCGCTACGTGTGCGGGCGCACTTTGATGGCGGACGGTGTTGCTGGCTTGCCGGCGGTGTTTGGCCTGCTTTTCGCATCGTAATTGGGCGGGCGTGTGGACTGCTGCGTGCCGGCGGTAACTGGTGGTTTTGCATCCGCCAGCACGGCGGTTGTGCTTCCGCCCGCCATCGTAATGGGCCC